>VZRX01024082.1:15983-60917 GCA_013398075.1 Notiomystis cincta | reverse complement strand
AAAAAAAAAAGAAAAAGGAAGGTTCAGCATTGTCCTGGGTTTCCTTTCCCTTCCTTAAGTGCTTCCTTTGGATCTTGGGAGAAGAGCTCAAGAGCGGGGAGCAGTTGTACCAAAAGGCGTGGGAGGCCGGGTCAGGGAAGAGTCACTTGGTTGTTATGTGGGTGTGAAAAGCCTATGAAAAGGAAAGGGTGGAGGAAAATATTTTACTTGAATTAAACAAATAAAGGAGAACGTTATATGAATTAGATATTCAAAGATAGATTTTTGCCAAGTATTTTTGTGAATTAACTGCGTGTCTCCTGAAAATCATTTATTTAACCGTAACCTTATCAGAATGTTCTCAGAAGGGATTTTTTTTTCAAAGGAAAAAAAGAAAAATCATTGTTTTCTTATCACTTCAGATGAAAAGAAAGGAAGTTGCGGATTTTTATTGCCGCTAAATTGTTAACTGTTAAACCAGTATTGAAGCAGTGGATCAAATTTCCTCAGGATCACAGTGGAGCAGTTTCATTTGCTGAAAAATCCCAAGCAGGCCCTGTTTGAGGAGAAGGAGTCTGAGATCCTGAGTTCACTGCTGTGTGCCCACCTGTGAGACAGGGAAACTGCAGCTCTTGAAAATCACCTGTTTTGGGAAATAGAGTTTTGCCATTGATGCAGTGCACAGGCATAGTTTGCACCCAAAATAATGGAATAAAACAAATTGTGAAACCTGATTATTTTACATAGAGTCATACAGTCATAGAATATGCTGAGTTGGTCATGCAAGCAGTATCTCCTTTTATTGGCAGCTTTTAAAATGTCACCTAGTATGATTGAAAGAATCTAAACTAGCTATATGTTGCAAAGGTGATGTTTTTCCATGCCTTTGGTTATTATCTTGAGCCAAAAAAAGGCAGCACATGGGTGCAGGTGGAACAGCACTTTGTTTCTGAAGCAGAGTATTGTTCATTGCAGTAGTTTATGAAAGTCTGGATATTAAAAAAAACCCAGGCAAACTAACAAAAATAATCACAAAACCTACCTTTATAATATAAATAGTAGCTCTTGAAACACAAGCCATAAATTGCATGTAAGGAAAAGACTTAGGAGTCCAAAATTGGATGCACAGGTGTGTAGTGTGATGCCTTGCACCAAACAGTGCTTGATGTTTTAGGTCTGTGTAGTGTTTTGACAGTGTTGATTTGTACTGCTATCTGAGGGATTCCCCTGTGGAAGTTCACAGGCTGTTGTTTGTTTTGTAAATTTTCAAAGTGTTTTTATGGCCTGTAGCTATGGAGTTTACACCTAAAGCTTGCATAGGAAATGGTGAGCTCAAAATTGGACGTGGAAAAGAGGAGTGAGGAGCTCTTCCTCTTCCATCACTCTACTGGAATGGTAGAACCAACATCTGAAAAAAATAATAGGTAGTTGATACAAATAAAAATACATGTTTTGCAGCAGCATGAGGTATGAATGGAAGCCACTTCTACCAGTGCATTTTTCAGGGTAGAGGTGTGTGTGATGACCTCTGGTGTCATTGCTTCCTTCCCAGAATGGTTTGGGTGGGAAGAGACCTTAAAGAACACTCAGTTCCAACCCCCTGCCGTGGGCAGGGACACTTTCCACTAGACCAGGTTACTCCAAGCCCTGTCCAGTCTGCCCTGGAACATTTCCAGGGGTGGGGCATCCAGAATTGGATTTATTTCTGATGCCAAACTGGGACACCTCTAGGCAGTGCTGCCATGTCCTCCTGGGACTTCAGGGGTTGCCTGGTGCAGCAAGTGGCCACTGACAGGCAGTTTTCACCTCTCACCGAAGTTTGGGCACCTGAATTGTACCTTTAAGAACCCAAGTGGCTACAGAAATTCCCCATATGACCTGTTATTACAGGCTCAGGTGAGAGTGTATCTGCGGTTTTATTGCCAAAACATGAGGTTGGGAGGAGTGAGTCATAACTGGGAAGATCTCAGCTTTGCTCTTTGATTTACTTTTACCCACCAAGTATAAAAATATTTCCAAGAATACAGGTAGGAATATGCTGTTCTCCTGTTAGGGCAGAGCTCTCACTGGCTCTTAGGTGTGTTTACATAGCTCATAGGATGTTTTTTGGAAGCTTTAGTATAAAAGGAGTTATGTATACATTTTATCTAATCTTCAGTGCAGTAGGCATGAGCAATTCCTGGAGAAGGGACCAGAATTTAGGGCTCTGCCCCACTCCTGGGAGTCTCTTTCTCATGGAGTCATACTTGCCCTCCAGGGCTTTCTCTTTATGGCTTTGTGACTTTTGAATTCCTCTCTGAGCTGGCTCTGCTCCAGTGGGAGGGCAGAAAGCAGCCTCAGCCCAAGCTCTGCTTGAAACCCTGGTTCAGGGACTTTGCAGGAGGTGGGATGTGCAGGGAGAAAAATGCCCAGCCTTGGGAGAAGTGCCCAGCCTCCCAGGTGAGCTCTTAACCAGTGGGGTTCTGTTTGAAGCTGACAGTGTTGTCTTCTGGGGACGTGGCTGTGGCTTGCAGTGGTTGCTGGATGCTGTTTTACCCTCGGTGTTTCAGTGTGAGCAGAGGGTTCCTGCTCTGCAGGTTTCACATGTGCTTCCAAGGTCAGCTCCTTCCATGGCCATCCCTGATGACCACGTGGCCTTGGAGTGAGCCAAACTGAACACCTCAGTTTGCTGAGCTGGCTTGAAAAGGAGATTTTCCTTTTCCATTTCTTTTCTCTTGGGAAATTAGAGCTGCTCCATCCCATGACATGACTTCAGGGCTGCTGGTGCTGATGGGGAGGTGGGAGGAATTCATGGCCAGAAGCAAAGGAGGAGGTGACAGTGTCACTTTCAGTGACAGCTGCATGAAGTTCATCAGCCTGTTCAAGAAACCTTACCTTCCCTCTCTGTTCAAGTGGAGCTTGAGGAAGAGCTGATTTAACCTGTTTGTCCAAAACAAACAATCTGTTGAACACTCTTTCCTGTGTTCCTTTGGCATCTGAATTTGAGGTGTCTGTGTTTAACTCAGGAATCTGTTCAGAGCAGAAGTACCTAAGAAAAGGGATAATAATACTGTGTAGTGCCAGAGAGGAGTCCATCCCTTGCTAAAATTTCTGGTTATTGATCAGAGTCAAAGGATGACTTGGATTGAAAGGAACCTTGAAGATACCTAATTCCAACCCCCCTGCCGTGGGCAGGGACAGCTCCCACTATCCCAGGTTGCTCCAAGCCCCATCCAGCCTGGCTTGGACACTTCCAGGGATCCAGGAGCAGCCACAGCTTCTCTGGGCACCCTGTGCCAGGGCCTCCCCACCCTCACAGGGAAGAAATTCTTCCCAATATCCAATCTCAACCATAAGACTTAATGTTAAAAATAAATATATAGAAATAAACTTTATAGAGCCTGATAGGCTCATAGCATTTATCAAACTGGCATTTTTTTCAAACAGCATCTCAAATTGTTCTTCTGTTCATACTTTTCACAAAACTTCCCTTTGTTTGTTATTCCTCAAATCACATCCTGTCATAATCAGAGTCGGGGTAGAATTTCCATTCTACCAGGGGGAAGAAAAAAAAAAAGGCAAAATACCCCAAAACCCATTTCTCTGCACGAGGTTTTGGGGCAGCAATAGTTCAGGCAATTGGCTTCCAGCAGGCACAGCACAGTTCTGGGAAGGATTATCTTTTTACATGCCTCTGATTCCTACTCTTGTGCTTTGGAGTTTTTTCTCTTCTTCTGCATTTTTCTCTCAGTTTTCCTGATTGATTCTTACTGCTGTTGCTATAATCCATTTTTCTCATTCCACCTCCTTTAAAACACCAGAGGTGCTCTCAAGCCTCCATCCCTCTGCGCTGTCTTCTTCCTGCGTGTGTGCTTACCTAACAACTTGAAAATAGCAAACCAAGCACATGATCTGGGAAACAAGCTGGTATTTTACCCTAAGGGAAGATTTTCTCAGTGCACAAATCAAGAGTAAATAGTTAAAAATGCTGTATAATATAGATCCAGCCTCACCAGGGCTCGCAAGTTATTTGCATACAGAAATGTTGACACAGTTGAACTCTGTGTTATCAAATTCACTGTCAGAAGCTGACCCCGGGCGTTTTGCAAGGAAGATGATGATTGTCTCTGTAATGACATAAATTCTGTTGTGCCTGTTTAGGAGAGCTCCCCACAACCCTGTCATTACTGAGCCCCTGCCAGTCACATCCCTACTGGCACGGCTTTGATGGGGAGTAGCTACAACACCCAGCTACAAGGGCTTCCTTTTAATTGAGCACTGTGATTATCACACACCAATCAGACAATTGAGTTGCTGCAGAAGTTGGCCAGCCCTGTGCTAAGGGCTCCTATGGAATTACAGAATCAGAGATGTTGGAGATGGAAAGTGCATTAGATCATCCAGGTCGTGGTCTTGCCAGTACATGTTTCCTGCTGCGTGGTTTTGGGTGGTTGTGTTTTTGGTTATTTTTTCTCCCTGCACTTTGTGGCTAGAGATACTCTAAGAATTTGGCCTTCCACTTTGATCCTCTGGAATCTTTCCCACAAAGTTTGATGGCAAGATTTTTCTTTGCCTAATATGTGCCCTAAATTTTTCCATTTCTTTATTTCATAATATTTCATATTCTTTCAAGTCTATGTTCTCATCTTTCAGTAATTCTCTCTGGTGTTAGCAGCCCGTAAATATGAGTGGAATAGTATTATGTGCTCTTGAATATTAAATGTATCACTTACCTTAAGTGCTGTATGTTCAGTTTTTCAGGATTTGGGAAAATTCTAATTTAAGATAGGTTTTAAATTGAACTACTAATAGTATAATTTCTCAGATGCATATTTTATTGCAGTATAAGAATGGTCTGTTCTGGTGTCAGTTGAGAAATTGTTGAAAACTACCTGAAAAGGCCAATTTGAATTGGAAATGAAAATGTTTTTGTATGGAGGAGATAAAATTTAAGTGATTTTTAACTCCATTGTGGCATTTAAACTGTGAGGAAGCTATGTGTGCAGGCAGGTCTGCAGAGGGCATTGCAGGGAAACCAAAAAAACCTAATTTTTTATTAGTGACAGAATTAGTGGAAGTTGCAGTGTAGTTATGGAGTCTTCCCCAACCCCCCATCCCAGCTTTCCATTCAAGTTCTTCTTAACTATTGTTTCTTTTTATAGTTTTACTTGTTTCTGTGGGATTTGGGGTTTGCTTGTTTGTTGTTTCTTCCTCAGGGCTTGCTCTTCACTACCAGAAGCTTCGGGTGCCCAAGGAGGGTTGTCTCGAAAGCTTTCCTTTGTCTTGACCACTAAGAGCTAGATCAGTCTCCCCCACTTTAAAAATAAAAAACAACATTCAGTGGCTATAAAAAGGACAAATTGAGGCTTTTTTTGCAGTCACCCCGTGAGAGAAAGACGAGTTGGTTGGTATGAGCTGGCCCACAGCCACGCTGGCCTGAGCCAGTCCCTTCGGAGCTGCCCTCTGGTCAGGATCCAACATCTTTACCCCAGTCCTTCCTGAAGCATCACCTCTGTTTTTCTTTCCAGAGTATCCCAGAGGTTGAGAGGGTTGGGTTGGAAGCCTCCAGAAATGGTTTTGCAGGGTGGGGGTGTGTTGGATGCCTGCTGGAGGCACAGCACGCATGGATGTGGCAGAGGCAGGGCCAGCACTGCCCAGTCCTCATCCCAGCATCCATCCTCACTGTGTCCAAAGGAAGCTCATCCAGAAGGAATGGCAGGAGAAGATCAGCAGAGGAGAGACTCATCTGGAGCCTCATGGACATGGGGAGTACAGAGCACTAAGCTGTCTCCCTCAAACTCTGGGAAGCTGGGTGCAGGGCGTGGGGATGCTGATGAGAGGGGCGTGGGTGGGTGGGTCTTGGGAGGCAAAGTTCCTCTCCCTTCGTGGATTGGAGGTGTTTGAGGCTCAGGTTGTGCATCTGAACAGGGAGATGAATGAGGAATGTGTAAATGGGTGGGCTCTGGAGTGAGTAAGGGAAAGTGTGAGTGGGTGGGTAAGGAGACTGGCAAGTGAGAGAGGAGGTGGGAGGGGGTGAGTGCATGGGGAGGGAGGTACAAGGAGTTGGAGTGGTGTTAGGTGGGGATACCTGAAAGGCTGGGAACAGCCACCCTCCTCGAGACAGGCAGAGGGGGTGGAGAGCTGCCACAGGGGCTGTGGGGTGTGCAGGGCAGCACACAGACCCTCCTGACCTCTGCTGCTTCCCAGCTGGTTTGAATGGTACCTGATTTACTCAGCTGTACTTCACTGTGTCTGGGCCTGCAGTAACCAGTAATCCTCACCTTGGTCAGCTGGCTGCATGCTGCTGCTCTTCCTGCAGAGAGATGTCAGACCATAATTATGCATTTGCAGGGCTTTTTGGCTCTAGCAAAGCCACAGAGACTTTTAGTCCATCTGGTTTATTGCAGCTTGTAGAGGGCATTCCCAGGAGCTGAAATGACTTAGGAGAGCTGCAGGGGGGGAAGGAGTTGCCTTACTAATAAAAGGTGTGAAGGTGAAGGATATGCTGGAATTACAAACCTGCAATATCTTAGCTTAAAGATAACTCCCAAACTTGAAGTTCCTTTGATTTTAGTAAACGAGATAGGAAAGTAATATAACTTTAAATCATTATCAGTCCCTGCCTGACAAGGCTTTTATTAGGCTCTTTCACTGTAAGTGCTGTAAGGTTGATGTAGTTCACTGTGATTAATCTGTACCTGTTTTTAATTACCATGGCAGAGTCACAGCCCCAGCTGTGACCTCTCTGTAGTCAGGTGCAGTCACTGTTGTCCAAGGTAAGGTCCCTGCTGTCCTGCTAACTTATATTAAGTTGTACACAGTACATTCTCAATATTGTAGTAGAGCAAGTCCTTTTGAAGCCCAAATAGAGGTGACTGGCTGCAGGGAGTGAGAGGTCTTAGCTTAGCTGCCAAAAGGGTGTTTACTGAAGGATAACTTCATATGCAGAGCTCTGAAAACACCAGTCCCTGCAGGTTTTCTGTGGTAGGCAGGTAAGATGCCTCACCACCCTCCAAATAAAGAATCTCTCCCTCATATCAAAGCCAGCCTTGCCCTCTGGCAGTGTGAAGCCATTCCCTCTTGTCCTGTCACTCCAGGCCCTTGTCCAAGGTCCCTCCCAATTCTCTTGGAGTCCCTTTAGGTCCTGGAAGGGGCTCTTAGGCCTCTGTGGAGCTTTCTCCAGGCTGATCAATCCCAACTCTCTCAGCTTTACTTATAGAAGACGTGCTCCAGATTTTGGAGCATTTTACTGAAATCTTCCTCATCTTGAACGTGATCACCTGTTGCAACGTAAATTTCCTATAAAGCTCGGAACTGCAGCCAAGACAGCTTGTTCAGCAGTCAGTGTTTGCTCATTTTTTTAATCCTAGACAAATCCAGAAACAATTTGCTGTACTTAAGCAGATGTTTCTTACCATTAAAAGAGCCCAGATCTCTTGCTGATGTTCAAATGCTGTAGTAACTGTGCGGAATAAAATCCAGAGGAGCGTGGGGGGATGTTTAATACAAGCCTGTTGGGTTGTAGATCTGTCAAACCCTCAAATTTGCATTCCTTACATAAGCAGAGATCCTGGTGATGTTTACACGTGCTCTGGGAACTGCAGGAACTGAACTGCTTTGTCAAAAGACTCTGCTCCCAATTGCCACCTGTGGCTCTGCAGGAACACAGTTAAAATATTTACAGTGGCAGTCCTAACAAGAAGTTTGTTTATTGTTCTGCTTGATACTAAAACTTACCACAACAATTGTAGGAGCAGCGTGAGACCTCTGTGGAAGTGTGGACAGATTCTGAGTGCAGGAATGAGAACCTTGAAGTTTCCCCTCTGGTTAATTAATAGTTTGTTTTTGTCAGTGACAGGGTTGCACAGCATTTGCAATAACCCTGCTTTGTGTTTGGCTATTTTTTTCCATATGGGTGTGTTCTTCCTTTTCATGGTGTTGTTTTTCTTTCCTTTTTTTTTTAATTTTTTTTTCTAACACAGCCACTCCTTTTATTTTAAGAATAAATGAGCTGCTTGCTGAGCAGAAAAAACCCAAAGTTTCATAAACACTGCAGTTCTGATCTGTGTAATCCTTTATTACCTGTAGGGGCAGGTGCAGGAAGCTACTGCAGGAGTGGAGGTTACTGACTTTTCCAAGGCTTGGGTTACATAAAGCATCCCTGTGTTGTAGGCACTGCAGAGAAAGTTGTGAAGAGCATGGTTAAAAGATCTGTTGATGAGAAATAAAACCCTTTGGCTTGGCTGTTTAGCTTCATTCTGCTCCAGAGAGTCCTGAGCCTTTCAGCTCATATTTTAAACACTGACATGAAGTTACAGAATCACAGGATGGTTTGGATTGGAAGGGACCTCAAAGATCCTCTTGTTCCAACCCCCTGCCATGGGCAGGGACCTCTTCCACTAGACCAGGTTGCTCCAAGCCCTGTCCAACTTCAGGGATGGGGCAGCTTCTCTGGGCAGCCTGTTCTACTGACTCCTGCTCTTATAGTAAAGAATTCCTTCCCAGTATCCCATCTAACGCTGCTCTGTGCCAGTGGGAAGCCATTCCCTGTGTCCTGTCACTCCAGGTCCTTGTCCAAAGTCCCTCTCCAGCCCTCCTTTAGGTGGGAGAAGGCTGTTACAAGCTCTCCCTGAAGTCCCTACATATTAAATTTGTTTGCTGCTGTTGTAAAATAGATTTTATTACTGGAGATTCTGTCTCCTAGTGCTTTCATTACCCAGAGTTTCTCTGTTTGTTGCTCAAGAGAAAGTGAAGGGAACCACTCACTTGATCTCAGCAAGCCAGAAAGCAGCAGTTCATGGCTGTAGTGGCTGTGTAATGCTGAGATAGTGTCTGTAGGAAAACAACCAGACAGCTTCAAGAAGTGAGATTGATTTATTTATTTATTTAAACATGTTGAAACCATTTAAATTACTGCAAAAGGGGTAGGGCGAGGCGGGTGGTAAAAAAATACATCACCCATCCCTTGTGATTTTGTGGTTTTGTCTGAATTTTTTTTTTTTTTTCAATTCCCTACGATCAACCACGCATTTCAGTTGTGATCACTGCCCCAAGAACGTGGCTGCATGCAAGATGTCTCACTTGGCTAATATTAAAAATACGTGTGTGTAATAACATTTTTTTCTAATGCTTCCATCTGGAAGATCCATCACACACCTTTGTATTAAAATTCGTAGGACCCTTTTTACATATTTACAGTGCTTTGTGATGGAGACTGTGCACTGACTTCTTAATTTGCAATTCTGGGCTGAAAAATAGTCCAAAGCAGTTTGTTATTTATTGCCAGAAATAAGTTTTTCACTATTTGTCTGTCTTATTCAGTCTGGTAGAAGCAATCCATTTGTGAGAGGCAATTTGTCTGCTTAAAAAGGTTATGGTTCATTTACCAGAAGAAATGCTGAGCAGCTAACATAAAGCCGGGGATCTGAAGACCTTCAGGAGATGACTGGAAGCTTTAAGGCTTTGGTCTAAAATATGTATAGATCAAATCCTAGAGGTATCATAGCATGTGAATTCCTGTGAAAAATTGTCTCAAAATGGTACAACTGTTAAAAGATAATGGTTGTGTGCCATGTGGATTAGCAAGGCTGCATTCTTTCTTGAGTAAACTTAATAAAATAGTGTCAGAGAAAAGCAACAGGGATCTGTTGGGATTAAAGGATGTAGGAAAGGAGTTTCTTTGTGTACTTCAGATATATTTGGTAGTCTGTACTGGTTAATAAATCTCCATTTTGAAGTGTAAAACCATCCTTTTAACAGATCTGATTTTCAATGTGCTGGACAGCAGGAATTACCTGTGTGCTTAATTCCAGCTTCTGGTGACATCTTCTGGATGCTGAGCACTGGGAAAATTTCCCCTGTTATTTGAGTAGTTGATTGAAAATTGAACTTTTCCCTGGCATGATCCATGGTCAGTCTTGTAGGACTAGGACAAACCAGTCCAAATCTGCTGTCTCCCAGGGCTGTTGTCTCAACTGTTAAAAAATCTTTGCTTTTCCAGCAGCTTTAAAAACACAACAATGCAAATTTGAGCTCTCTGTGCAAATTCGACCTGTATTTGTATCGGGGTGTTTGGAAGAAGCCCATCAGACGATTCCCATGCTGTTTTCAGTGTCTCTCCACTTTATTATTCTGAGAAAATTCGATGCATCGGTAGCGTGCACGATCCGGTTTTCTGATATGCAGATGCACAGCCTCGCCTATCTCGTGGAATCAGTGTAGCAACCGTTCTTACAAACCCAGTGACAATGTACAGCCTCCTATCTGAGAACCAGATCAGACTGAAATTGGGACTCGGTCCAAAAAGCAAAATACTGCAATCAATCTACTTACTGTGTCAGCATTCAGCTCCGTTTCTGTTCTGTGCACTGCAGGGAAAGGAAGTGGGAAATGCACGCTAGCATCCAGAAACGGATTCCTGAGTCACGGAGGATGGCGGGGATGGGTGTCGGTAATAGGAGGTGCTTCAAGGTTCCCATTTTTGCAGACACTGTGTGGGCTAAGAGATCTTGCAGGGATGTTCTGAGCCCGGGTGGCACTCAGGAAGTCCCTACATGACACTACGGGTGCCACGTGACTTCCCTGTTTACACTCAGCCCATGTCTGCAGAGTGACAGAGTGACCGGCTCCTGTCACTGCGTCCTCGGCCTCTCGAGTCACGACCCTTGGTACCAGCAGGGGTTGTGCAGTCAGGCCCTTGGAAAGCCCTGCTTCAAGTGCTGATGTGTTCAGGCTGGGGTGACCTCTTGCCTAACTAAGACTGTGCATTTCCTTCCCCTCCGCCGGCCCCGCTGCTATTCCGGGCTGTGGGCTGGCACCGCTCCTCGCTCCTCGTCCGCGGGCATCGCTCCGGGGGCAGGTGGGCTTCCTGCTGCGTGGCTCACCCTCCACTCTGCCTGCTTCCCACTTAACCCTCTCCCTCCCCAGTCACCAGGCTCACCTTTCTGTCCTAAAATTGTCTCAATCTTGGCAAAATCATCCACCCACGCTCCCGGGAGAGGGTGCCCGATGCCGCTCGGATCGCTCGGCAGCGCAGCGTGTCCTGCACGGCAGCGGGGTCATTTTGGGGTTGTAACACTAAATCTTTCAAAAGTAATTACATTTCTAGAAGTGACTTCAGCACTCAAATTTCTAGGTGAAAGCCATTTTCCAAGGTTTAATCTGCACCCTAAAGCTCTGTTGGTAAATCTGATCTGGCAGTTCTGCTTGCATTCAACACAGAATACCTTCCCTGATAAAGAACGGTGGGACCTTCAATGTCCCCAGCGAGAATAAAAACATTTTAAAGGGTTTATAAAGTTATTATTGCACTGTAGATTTGCAGCAGAATACATGGATGGGGTTTGGCTCTCATATAATTAGATTTTTTAATAGTAAATTGGGATGCAAAGGAACTTAATGCAGCTGGAACTCTGGGCTGAAGAAAATCATTAGATCCAACGCTAGGAACTTTTCATGACTGCGATTACAGCTTGTTGCTTGCACTTCCCATATAACTTTCAGTATCACGAGCACTTCTATCTATCCATTAAGCTTCTTTTTTTGGTAAATTAAAATTTTTGGTTATGTTTTCCCATGGCTATCTAGTAAGTGCTGAGTTTCTCTTAGGGAAGCAGGGGGACAATACGTATTTTGAGCCAAAATACTACAGCACCTAAGGAAAATAGGGTTTCTGTTCTTAATTGCCAGTTTCTTTCTGTCTTTCATCGTGTCTTGGTTTAAAAAAAAAATCAACAAGCCCATTGTGATGCTTTTGATTAGTCTTCAGCAGAGATAATAAAAGTGTAGTGTCCCTTTGTGAAAGGAGTTTTTAATTATTGTTAATTGTACTTGCCAGCTTCATTTCTGAAGGGAAACGGAGGTGACCTCATCCTGAAAGTTGTCAGTCTCATGCTGGTGTCATTCACTGCCTGGAAAAGAGGTTGGGGTTTTGTTCCTTGTTGCTTCTTTTAATGAGGAGCTATCCACAGGCCTGATGGGCTCTGTGGCTTTGGGAATGCTGTCCAAACTCTGCCTCAGTAGCGGGCTTGTTCCTGAAATGTTGAACTGAGTCGTATCTTAGGGCATCAGCAAAGTCTCAGACCAGTGATGTGCCCATTCTAGTAAACATCTCTTGCAGCAGCCACCACAAAAGACTTCAGAGAGAGGTAATGGAGTCCTTGTAGAAGACAATTATTAAAGATTCAAAGGGTTATTTCTGCTCTTTCATGCTAATCTAATAATCTTGGATATTTCCATTAGCTGTCCAAAGATTTGATTTCTTAACCTTTCTCCATTCTTGGCTTTGGCATATTCTTGTGAGGTCCCCACTTCACCTGTGCTTCGCATTTAAACAGATGCCAGGAGAGATTTCCTCACCCTTTGGACTGCAAACCGTGCAGGACAGTGGGGGCTGTGTGTCTGGGGAGGTTCCACTGTGTCAGGACAAGTCAGCATTCATTTGTGGCCATGACGTAAACGCCAAAATATTTACAATCATTTTAGTTCATTGAGCGTCTCCGTATGTCAGGAGAAGGATGAAGAGGATACATTTTTGTCTCCCTTCACTGTTCTGTCTTTCCTAAGCTGTTACCTCGTTTCATCTTAAATGAACCTTCTCTAAAATACCCTGAACTTTTCAATTCCATTTCAGTTCACCCAGTGCCATCTGCCACGGTGTCTGCGATGTATTTCAGTCCTGACGAAATCCCCCTTCCTCAGCGGTACCTCCGCACCCTGTCGTAAGGATGATGTGACAAGCAAAGCTGGCAAGTTGTTCCCACCTTTGTTGCCAATTATAAAGCAGTGTAAAGAGGCAAATTCTGACAGCCTGTGTCCTTAGAGGTGTTTGAATACCTAACTCGTAGTGAAATCATCAGCCATGAGGCTCTTGAGCATCCCTGAGGCTCTGCGCTGTGGTCTCCGCTCACCTTTTGCTCAAGTAGTCTTTCCCTGACATTCATCACTTCATTGTCTGACTCAGATGTGTATTTAAAGCTGCTGATTATTCATCAGCATCAGAACATTGACTTGTAGATGGAGAGAGCACATTCTCTGTGGAAGGGAAGAAGCTTTCAGCTGGTTTGTTTCCTAATCGCGGAGAAATCTGCAAGGTCAGTGAGCCTGGCGTGTGTAATGGGTCTCCTCACGGCTGCCAGACGTGTTAGGGACTGTGGTCTGGAGCTCCCAGTTTATCTCATTCCTTTGCTTTCTGCTGCTTATTAAAAGATTTTAGAAGAATTAAGGTTTCAGTGGTGTGAGATGTTCGGGCTGTCTGAAATGATTTTCATTCTGCGGCTCCCAGATTTTGTTCAGGCGAGAGGAGCGGAAGTTTTCCTGAAGCAAGCCACATTTTTCAGTAAAAACACTGAACACTGAATTCAGGTCACCTCAGACTGACTCTACTCAGTCCTTCCCTTGCTGTCTTAAGGTGGGGATTGCAAGAGCACCTTAAAGGACTGCTCTGAAAACGATGGTAATTAGCACTTCTGCAAACCTGCCAAAATGCATACTAAATGCAAATATTTTAAAGCCTTTTCACCTCCCAGAGTTGTTTGGCATCTTGTTCTTCATCCTGAACAGAAACACAGGAGACTGAGATCTTGTCTCGTTCTCACAAACCAATGCAGAAACTGTGGCCTTTCAAAATATTCCTTGAATCACTGCTCTGCATAGTTGTACAGTTGTGACTCCCGAGTTTCAAAATGGGATAAAGAATCTGTTCCCAGCAGGAGCAAACACAGCACAGCTCCTCTCCCATGCCAGACAAGCTTTTCACAGTGTGTTCTGCAAGTACATGTTTCACATGGGCACAACTAGATCTTGATTTAAAAAATAAAATTACTTCAAACTACTCAGGGGCACAAATAAATGACTGAAAGAATACCAGAGGATTGAGCAACAGGCAAAGGACATGTTGTTTCCTTTAAGAATTCTGACTAGAAATGACGTCACTGAGATAGTTTGGATGTTTGTGAGCACTTACAGGACTTGGAAAGGGAAAGCAAATCGGAAAAACACTGGGAAGCTGAACAATTTGTTTTGTTTTATGACTCCCTGGTAGTTTAATGAGGGAGCTATTACTCATGCGCTGTCACTGCACATCTAGAAAATTCCTCTGGGTTTAAAAACTGGCAGGGAAAAGTAGTTTCCTAAAAAACACTGAATTAATGAGATAAAACCCATTGCTCAGGAGTCCCTAACAGGAAGGGTCGGGGGCGGAGCTGTGCAGGGCTCACGGTGTGTTGGAAATGTCCGCAGGGGATTTCAGAGAGCAGATAGAGCTGGCAGGGATTCAGGGAAGTGATGCAGCAGATATGCTCAGCATCTGTCTTTCAGGATGCAGAACGGTGGATTTGGGCAGGGAAAAAAAACTACAAGTTTGGCTGGGGCATTGTAGCCAATCCATCCCCTCCATTCCTTTGCATCTGAAAATATCTGGGGCTGGGGTGTTTAAAGAAAGAGGTTTGCTCTCGTGGGCAGTGATTCAAGGCAGTGTATTACTAATTTTGACGTGTGAAGTGAGGGCTGTTGTATTTAAGGAGAAGAAAAAGAAGTATTCGTGGTGTGGGCTTAATTACACAGTTTTAAATGAATTTTCATGGGTTTATAATCTGTATTCCTGAGGTCTGTCAAACTTCAGACTTCTTGCTTTGAGTCTGCATTATTTTATAGATCTGTACAGTATTTTACAGTGCAGTTTGCATGTTTGCTTCAGTTATTTTAGCTGGTTTTGCCTATCTTGTCACATCTACACGGAGGATACACATTGTCCTCACCTTGACTAGAAATCTAATACAACTTTCATGGCCCTGAGGGCAGGATGAGAATTGTTCCAGTTTGGTGTCATAGAGAGCACAGTTAAGCAGAGTGCTGCTCCAGTCTGGAAATGCAAGGGAATATTCCTCACCAACCCCCTGACACAATTAATTATTCCCTTGTAGCAGAAGTTACTGTAATTCCTTTTGCTAAAAAAATGCTGATGAAGCAGAGGCTGTTAGGAGGGAAATCCATAAGGAGTCTGGAAAGTGTGATGTAAGGATTAGTAATAGAATTAGCAAGCTGCTGTAGCAGTTCTGCTACAGTTTGTCTTAAATTACAGCACCTTAAACATAATCAGAGTCGTTCCTTGTCTCACTGCAGTACTGTGCTGTAGTCTGAATCAGTTTTGTCTTCTCTCTGCTGCTATCCTTTTCAGCCCCTTCAAGATTCTTCTAATCATTCATTTTTCATCAAGAGTATTACTAATTATCCATGCAAATACAGGAGTAGTTCAGGAAAGGGTGTATATTTTAAACTTCAGATCAAAATGATGCTTAGCTGTGTCCTCCTGTACATGCAACCTACAACTTCTTCAGAAATACCCTGTACTGAGCTAGTTTTAAATCCCTTTAAAGCACACAGATGCCCAGTTCATGTCTCTGTGCTGCATTTTTGCCCTTGGGTGTGGAACTCAACTGTCTGGGCCAGAATTAGGAAATGTCTCCTACGTGATGCAAAAATCTCCTGGATCACAGGGCAGAGCTCAGTTTCCACCAGGATGGGACAGAATGAGACTGAAAAGGCTGGGAGGACCCTTGAGATGTTGAGAAGGTGGCAGGGGTATGGATGTCATCTAATTTTGGAATCAGAACAAGCACTGTAGAGGGAGACACTCCAGAGGGACCTTGTTTGTGACACATTAGATTTGAGCATTGGTTGCTCTGAGGGTGTGTGTGCCTGGCAGGGAAGCTCAGCTTTGGTGTGGGACAGTCTGTTGGGTACCAGGAGCCACAAAACCATGCAGAGACGTGTTCAGCCTCACCTGTGGGATCTCTGCTGCTGCAGTTTTCCAGGGTGGTATGAAGATGAAGGCTCAACAGGCACAGAAAGGGTCTCTCCTGCTTTTCAGGTAGTGCTTCAGCGTCCACTGGAAGGTAGTGACCACCAGGGCTCCTATGCAGCCTTCTTCTGGAAAGGGCTCTGGTGTTGGCATGGATTTTAGGCTCTTCCAAGGCATTTAGTGGTGTTTAGGCTGCTTTTTGATTGCAGAAAAGTCTAGGTGAGAAGCAGGTTCCCTCACTCCAGCTGGGACACCTTTGACTGTCACATGGCACATGCTGATGCCCCAGTAGCTACTGTATAGAAAGTTTTATCACTCTACAGTCTTGGCACCTAAAATCCAGGCAGAACTGAGCCAGGCCACGTGGCTGATGCCTGCAGACTCCCAGTCTCTTGGCAAGGGACACTGTGGACAGCTGTGCTGTGTCACCCATGAAACAGGACTGGCCTTCCCGGAGCTCCAGCCCTGTGTGTGTTGCACCAACACAAGAAAAATTTTATGACTTGTTACTGATGGAAACCTAACTTAATTTTCCTGTTAATGGAGCTGTAATTGCAGTCCATTACCGTTATCATGGTTCAGCTGATTTCCCTCCTCCTTGGCTGAGGGTGTGTCCACCACTATTTTTCATGTTTGCTGGAAGGGCTGGTGAGTGTGAGGAGCAGATCTGAAGTAACTGGGGTTGCTCCCACCTTGGCACTGCTGCAGGTGCTGCCTGAAACCTCCATCCCAACACCCATCCAGAGCTCTCCTCCCAGCTCCTGCTCTACACGTGGACTTTGGAGTGCAGATATGTTCAAGGGACTGTCAGGTTTTATATTTAAAGACTTCCCTCTTCTATTTTTTTCTTAAGCTTTGCTCTGTCAAGGCCTGTGCAGCTGGCATTACACAGCACATACTTTATTATCCCAGTCATCACTTCAACCGTTTAATCCTTTTAACCTTCACAGTGGCTACAGTAGGAATTATGGGGAGTGAATTTCCTCTTGAGTGAATATCTTGAGTGAATTTCCTTGGCCACTGTTAAAACCACAAAGAAATCCAGAGTAGTTCCATGAAAAAGGGATCAGTTGATGAAACTGTTTGCAAAGGACTGGAAGGGTTGAGTGCAAAATGAGAAGTCAGTCCAGCTGCAGGGAAATGGCTGTGGGGGACACCACCATGGGCTGGCAGCTGCCACATTCCTGCACCCAACATC
The DNA here is from genome assembly GCA_013398075.1 of Notiomystis cincta. NCBI lineage: Eukaryota > Metazoa > Chordata > Aves > Passeriformes > Notiomystidae > Notiomystis > Notiomystis cincta. Next base: position 43,962 of record VZRX01024082.1, on the reverse strand, counting down.
CCAGACCTGTTCCAGCCACAAAACAGTTAATTCAGAGCAGTCAGCCCTGCTGGGCAGGGAAAGGACCTTGCTGCCAGATGCTATTTGTGTTGTACATTATCTCCATAGATTTTGCATCTGTCTTTGCTGCAGTTTTATTTTCTGCCTTCAAAATTCCCTTTTTCTCATTGTGTCTAGTAAATTAAATTGAATTTGCAAAATATTACAAAGTGACATTAGGATATGTCTGTTAACAGAGGAGAATAAATTAATTACACGCTGTGAACTAACTGAACTCATTTAGTAATTGATGAATTAACTTAATATGTCTCTTACAAACAGGAGAACTTGAATGCTGGCAGAATAAACAGTGAAATCTCTCATTGGCTGATTCACTGGGGGTTTTTTTAGGTTTCTTTTTCCTTAGTTTAGTAATGGCCACATTTTTAGAAGTAGGAGTTACAGCAGTTATTTGCAATTTAGGGTTCACCTCTGTGCTTCCATCCTACGCCACTTCCAGACTGAAATCTGCCTCTTGAATTTATTGGAAAATTTGAAGTTTCTAGTTGCTTTTTCTTAACCAAATATTAACACTTGTTCTCCATCCTTCCTTTTTTTACACTGGTCAAACTTTCAACAGCACCAACCACGTTTCCACTTAAGATTCCATCCTGACTGGATGTCTGTGATTCTGGGGGGTTTTGTGGTCTTTCTTAATCATATTTTTGTGTGCACAGGGATGTTCTCTATGTGCACACCCTGCATCTTCTCTCTTCCCAGACTTCCATTGCAGTAATGGATTTAATTACTCACAGAGAGAGACTCTCTGTGTAGTCAAGTTCCAAGCACCTGTGAGCATCATTTTGTTTTCCTTCCAGGATGTTTGTGTGGCTTTGTACACGTGGATTGATAGCAATCTGCTGCAGCTCAGTTCTGTGTCAACAGAAAGGAGCTTTCTCCCATGCCAACCCTCTGTAAATGCCACAAAACACCTTTGTATTTAAGCCTCTGTTTTAAAACTATACATTCCTTTGATGCCTAGAGTAGAAGGGCTGTTAATCTGCCTTTATATCAGGTTTTATTGTCTTATTATTCCTTATACTTTCTCCTTTTTTTATGTCTTGTCTCTCTTTCTTGCCTCAGGCAGTAAACTACAAACCAAGCTCATTTTATTCTGTTTTATATGAAGCTTCTAGATCAGGGTGTCTTGATCCATGACAGGGACTCTGCCTTGCTACAGCAGTTTCCTTCCTTAGAAATCACTGGGGAAGGTAAATACCTACTGCATACATTGAATTTCTCAGGTCCCAAAGAAATCAGAACTTCATCCATACTTCAGTGCTCCAATTATGAGATGTTGAGCTTGTTTGTAGCTTCAAAAGGTGGAGCCAGTTGTGAGGAAGAGACTAAATCAGATCATGAGTAAGCTGGATATATGTACATTATATGTTCTGATGGACAGGGACATACTTTTCTAATGCAACTGAAGTTGTTTAGTATCCGCTCTAGATCAAAGCAAAAACTCATCTGTAAAACAAATCTATTTCCAGAATCCAACAGCCCCTTTTCCCATCCCTTGCCTGGCTGTGTTCAATACATGGAGCATTATGTTGCCCTCTAATTAGCTCTGTAATTTCCATGGTGTGTGCCAGCATCAGTGTTTGTTATTGAAGCACAATGTCTGCTTTTATCCTCATGATGTGACTGTCCTGTCACAGAAGTCACATGCACAAACTGAGTAGTAAAAGGGGTTCAGGAGTAAGGATCAGTAAATATTCTAAGCTGTGCATGGTTGTGCAGATGTAATTGATTCCAGCACTGCCAGATGCTCACCAGTTGATCCAGATGATCTTTACTCAGCATGCAGTGAAGATCCCACTCATCTCCTGGCTCTTCCAGTCCCTAGCATGGCTAACAGGCCATTGATCAATCCCTAAAATCTTTATTTTTACCATAACCGTGTGACTTCTCTGCATTTCATGCAGGGAAGCTGAAGTGGAAGTGGGAGCACACACTTAAATAAACCATTTTCTAAATTCCAGGTGCTGATCTCATGAGGGCATCTTGAATATGCCAGAGGAAGAACATGTTGTTTGAGGGAAAACCTGCTTATAAATCTGTGCAAATTGAAAGGTAAATAATTTCTGTTCCCAGTGCTTTGATGGAATAAGATCTCTGCACTGGTTATTTTTCCTGCTGTGAAGTATGTAGTATATAAATGTATTTGGCATATGTATTTGTCACTGCAACAGCAGAATGTAGGAAGTGAATATCTTTAAAAAATACTGATTTCTGCTTCATAGAATCACAGAATGGTTTGGATTGGAAGGGACCTTCAAGACCAGCTAGTTCCAACCCTCTGCCATGGGCAGGGACACCTTCCACTGTCCCAGATTGCTCAGTGCCCCATCCAGCTTCTTTGCTTCTTCAGCACAACAAGTGAAGGTTCTGGAGGGGTTTGTTTCACTCTGAAAATATTTCTGGCTTGGGTGTCAGGATTTTTTGCAGAGTCATACGTGTTGGGAGGAGTACAGACTACTTGTCTTTGATTAAGAGGTTCTCTGCAGTGTGTTTGTGAAGCATGGGACTTCAGCTGGGGTTAAAACTTGAAGTGGTCTGATTGAACTTCCTATCTTTCTTAATTGTTATCTTCTTTCTGTGATAACTTTAATTTCACTTCCTCTTGGGTAATCATGGAGTAGTCTGAGCTTGTGTTGTACCAGACAAAAAAAAAAACCCACAGACTAATAAATGTTTTTGTGCTGTTTATTGTTATTTTTTAAAGATACATAAGAGCAGTTCTTTGCAGGTCACTTCCCATGCTTTGACAGACAGAGTGCCCTGTTGATGTGTGGAGCAGCACGAATTAATCCAGTGCTGGAGATAAGCAGAGGGGCAGGGGCTTGGAGAGCTCCCTTTGCAGGGACAGACGTGATCCAGCTCATGGCACGAGGATACAAACAGCAGGTGTAGCTTTGGAGTGCTTCATGGCAGGGGCATTTCTGCCCAGGGGTGGGATTAGAGCTTCTATTGAAACTTACATAACAGCCACGGTGCTGGGGTGGTTGCTAAAAATGATGCTCGTTGCTCTTACGTCCCCAAAGCTGTAAGTCAGAAGAACTATTTTAAGCTGAAGAAATATTTTTATATTTTTTTTTTTTTACTCTTAATGGCTATTGTTTTTCTCCCAGACCCCGCTGAGATGACTTTAAATGTGTAAGGCAGCAGTGGTGATGAAAATAAAGGTTTTTGTAATGTAAGACATGGACAGTCAACAGTGAGTTTTGTTGTGGGTGGCTGCTTCATTATCATACCCTCATTAATGTACCTCAGCAATCAACAGGGAATTACAGTTTTTATTATGGCTGTCCTGTCCAATTTCTAAAATACAACATCAGCTGCTTTTATCCAGCAAATGGTGTTCTATTTGGGGAAAAAAACCAAAACAAAACCCTGTTTTCCTGCCTCTGCTGCCCCTAAGGTTGGTGTTTTGCAGAAGGAGCAGTCAGCTGCTATGGTGATGGGCACAGGGTGGGAATGTGGACAGAAATAGAGGGAGGCTGAAGCCAGACTGTTCCTTCTTCCTTATGGTTTCAGTAGCCCCCTCTGAATTGGATGGAGACTGATTCCAAGGATTTCACAGGTTATTTGTGGTTTTCTGCCTCAGATTCTCACAATTAGCACGAAATAATAGGCAGAAAGGAGAGTGAGATTCTCAAATGGATAATGCTTGTTCAGGATGCATGTAACTCCCAGCAGAGCAGCTTGTGCCTGTTGTGCTGGGATTTGGATGCACACAAATCTCCCTCCTCCCATCCAGACTGAAGTCGGTTTTTGGTAATGCATTATTCATATGCTGAAGCCTTTGTCACAAAAACGTCTTACTGCCTTTCCCCCAGCTTGATAAGCTTGCTTTTGTATTTTTAGGATTTCCTTCCCTGCTAATCCCCAAAATCAGCCTGAAGAGGTTTCAAAACAGAGTTCAGAGTAAATCTGAGACAACTTTTACGTCAAGGATGTTGCTGTGTGCAGCAGGTGATTCTCTGGCACCTGCTATTTCTGGCTTCTGCCTCCACAAAGAATCACTTCCCTGTGGCACCACTGCCACAGTCAGTGCATGAGTGGACTGCAGGAGGTTTGGGTGTATCTTTGGAGGCTTCTCACAGGGAGTGCCTACACATACACTTTGTTATGACACAGACAGTGACTTTTTTATTTTTGGTGAATTTTGGAGCTCTAATCCAAAATTACTCTTTTCATAGGGAGCGTGATGCCTGGACTTAGTGGTGGGTTAGTGGGCACACCTCGATTGCCTGTTGTGACTGTGGGTGCAGTCACACAAGTGCAGATTGTGAGGAGTCATAACTTGGTTTAAAGTCTGTGTAAAACCTGGAGGAAGAGAAGAATGATGCTCAAGTTGTGTTTTAATTCATCTCTTTGCAGAACAACACAGAGGGAACTACTTCAAACAGCTTCTGGTGTTTTTTTCTTCCAGATTCTGAGGACAAACCTGTCAGTAATGAATTGTTCCAGAAGTACACAAATAAAGCTGTACATGGTGGAGGCTGTTTTTTCTCAGGTACAGCACATCTGTGTCCCTCCTTGGTATCAGTTGTTGTAAATACCTCGTAGCCATCAGACCTGTCCTGCTCAAAGCTTTGAGGGGCTTTGAAATTACAAAGATAAATGCATGGTGTGCCTGCATAATGGGTAAATTGGATGTTTTACTAGTGGGAAATAATTGTCTTTATTTGAGGGCTCTCTGCCTGTTCCAGAGGAATGTTCCCCAGCTCTTTTTACTTCACAGCATTTCTCAGTGCAGCTAAACAAAGCACAGGAAGGAATGTGAAGTACTGTCATCAGTGTAGGAATCTTTTCAGTAGTGATTTGTCATTATTTTCCTCCCAAATGACCCAAATGTTTGGGTTTTTTTTTTTTTTTTTTACTCTTTATACCAAGCCACCACAGACCTTCTGATATTAAATTCCAGCTGTGGAGGCTTTGATTGTTCCTTGCACATTGCTCATCTTAAGATGACAGAACTGTTCAGTGAGAGAAGTTCCAGTGGAAAAATTCAGGCAAACAGGCCTGTGGGCAAAGTTGGACCTTGTGTAAAAATCCAGTAAAACTTGAGTAAGAACCTCAGAGTTCAGTGTATTGATTTTCTTGTGAAAGTTCAAGAACTGTGTTTCCTTGCAGGCTGAAACTCATCTCAACTCCTCATGACCAGCTGAGCAAGAGAGATGGGATTTGATGCTATCCAAGGTGTAATTCCACAGTTCATGTCTTTTGCTAGTGCCAGTTGAATCAGTTTCTGCCCACTCCAGCCCTTCATTTCCAGCTCAGCAGCAATGCAGTGCCACCTCTCCCCTGACCGTGTGGAAAACCAGACGACTGAAAATAACTCAGTCAAGAAAAGAAATGCTGCTTTTTTTTTTTCCTTTGAATTAGAATCATTTGAATGAACTTCATGGCTCACAGGCAGTCATATTGGTACTGCTGAAGGTGACAAGAAGTGCAGCATCAGAGGCAGCAGTGAGCACTGGAGGGTGTCCCAGTGCTGTGTGATCTTGCTGTCAACAAAAATCTGCTCTGGGACCATATCCTGAATGAAGGGCTTCCACTAGCCACAGGATTATTTATTGAACTGCTGCTTTTCATTTATTTTATTAAGAAAGATTAACATCTTCTTATTAGGGCAGGTTTATTTTTTTTACTTGAGGAGATAAACCATCTCTGTGAGAAGTCAGTCAGCTTTGTGGACAGCCATGAATGTCAATAAAGTCTTGGCAAACACAGTAGGTATTTATTCAGCCTTGCAAATTAAAAACATTTTTCCTGCTTGTTTAGTGAAGGGAACAAAAAAAGACAAATTACAGAGCGGATGAGCTCTCTTGATAGTTGGAATTCATTAAGCTGGTGGTGAAAACGCTGGGGGATTGATGGTGCAGAAAAAGAAAAGATGAAGCAGCTTTTCCCCAATAGCTGTGGTTTAAGTTCAAGTTGAAAATGACAAAAAAAAAATGCCTTAAAGACATCTGTAACTGACTCCACAATCCCAGTTTCTGTCTGGGTAGACAGTTCTTTCTCACTGCAGTTAGTATTAATTGGTTTTTCAGTTGACAGATAATTTCTCAGTGGCTCCTCCATCTCCATCATGCCATGGGGTGTCTGCAGCAGCTCATAAATGAGATCCATGGCCAGACATTAAGTAGGAAGTTCACACAGTCCCTTCCCATGGTACAGACAGAGCCTTTCTGCAGACTTGTCACTCTGTCATCTTCCCCTTGGCTCCACATTTTATTATTATGTAAAAAAAAGAGAAGTGATTTAAGAAGTTACAGCAAGTTGAGCAGTTTGTCAGATGTGACGTTCTCACAGGCCATTGTCTGCAGATTCCAGGCTGCCTCTGCCTTTCAGATGGATCATAAAGCTGTCGTGAGTGCAGCTCCCACAAAATGCATTTACACAGCTCCTGTTATGGCAGGGCACGGAAAGGAAGCACTAGGACTTATTTTTTAATGAATTTCCTGGACAGAATCATTAGTCCACCATGGAAGTCTTTCCAAGTCACACCCAGTGCATGTTCTGTCTGATTATCCCTGATTAATGGGATGAAGTGCCCACAGTTGTCACTTGAAGTCACAGACAGTTCTCATGTCATTCCAAGTGCAGGATTTCTGTGGGAATTCATCATTGGAAGGAAGAGGGCTCCCTAATAAGTGTTTAAATGCAGCTAAACCACCTGTAAATCACTAAAATCACTCAACAGCAAAACAAAGACTTCATAAACTTCATTCTTGTAGTGCTTTAATTGCAGACAAAACTTTATTCATTCAAGTGATCCCATCAATGTCAAATAAAAACATGAATTATGAAGCTTGTAAGATTAGAGCTTTAAGTCACTGACATGTCATTCCCATAATTTTCTCTGGAGGATTACAGAACACTTAATTTATAACTGCAGAAATATAAGTGTAATCAGATGCTCTTCCATCTACAATCTTTAACTAAGTCATTGAATTCTGGGTTTGTTCTTTCCTCAGTTCGTACTTGTAAATGTAAAGACATTAACTCCTCTCTTCTTCTTCCTAGTTCAACGAGGAAATTGCCCTCAGCTCTTCCAGTCATTAAATCTGGGAAGGATGGAGCAGTCCAAGATTTGAAAATGTTCTAAAACTTCCAGCACCTAATTAGAAGGAGGCATCTTGGAGCAGCACAATAGCTCTCTATCTGCAGTTCATTTGGTTTTCCAATTTAGAAATGACAGTTTACAGCCCTGGTGTGAGCGTGTTTCTCATTAGCCTGTTCTAGAAACACACTGAGTTATTACAAGCTTTGAAAGATGCTTTCTTCAAAAGTGCAAATAATTCTAAATGGCAGAATTTGCTCTCTGGGTAGCCAGATGGAGATGCTGTGGTCTGCAGCTGCCCTAAGGTTGGTGGTGAAGGCAGAGCCAGGCAGCTGGACCTCACCTTCAAATCCGTGGATGCAACTGCATGGAAAAGGTGCTGCAGCAGGAATTTGCCTTGTCCAGGGGAGACAGTGGTGAAGTGCCACTGCTTTCCTTGTTGCACAGATGGATCTCAGGTTTCTTGGGCTTTTCTCATGAAGATTTTCTTGGAGAGGAGTGTGTTAGCTGTGCTGCTGACAGATACCCTCGTGAGAGCTGTCCACACTGGCTTGATTTCCCTCCTGCAGCCATCTAGGAGCTGGATCCCTGGTCTGAGCTGGTTGGGTTTGTTGTCCTTGTGGTAAATGAAGAGAGAGCTGTGTGTTGGGAGGTGATGAAACTTGAGGAACAGGTGTAATTATTTACTTTCTTCAACGTGGATTTCTGCCCCTGGAAGAGAAGGATATTGAGAATATTTGCCTGTCCTCAGGACTTGACAGATGGGCTCATCTTTGGGTGGTGGTTTGGGGTCTGGAATGTCAGCTCTACAAGGACTGGCTGAGGGTTGAAAAGGAGACCCAGGGAAGACCTCATCTGCCTGAAGAGCTACATTTACCTGGGACAAGGTTGTGGTGAGGTGGGAATCAGCCTCTTCTCCCAGGAAACAAGTGGGAAGCAGCCTCAGGTTTCACCAGCAGAGGTTCAGGTTGGATATTAGGAAAAAGTTTTTCACTGAAAAGGTGGTTCAGCATTCAGACAGACTGAGGGCAGTGGTGGAGTCACCATCCCTGGGGGTGTTCAAGAAACAGGTGGACCTGGCACTTCATGGTAGGGTTTAGTGAGCATGGTGATATTAGTTAAAGGCTGGACTCAGTAATCTTGGAGGTCTTCTCCAACCTCAGTGGTCCTGTTGTTCTGATCAACTAAAACCAGCTTCCACAGGGCTTCCAGAGGCAGGTACAGAGCACACCCAGGTGGAATAAACTGCAGGAGGGAGAAAACAAAGACACTTCACTCCTCTCGAAAACACTCTGCAGCGAGACAAAATTCTGGACTTCTGCATGGCTGAAGGAAAAAGAGTTCTGTTCTGCCTGCACTTGGAAGCAGCTTTATTTTACCCATTAGTGTTTTGTGAGCCTGTGTGGAAGATTCCCAGGCAGCTGCATGCTCAGGGCAGAGCCGGGGGACACGGGCACAGCTCCGTCCTGCTGCTTCCTGCCTGCTCTGCTCCACACAGGCACTTTCTGGACAGAAAAGCTGCACAATAAATCCAGTGCTGATGTGGCCTGGCGTGGTGACAGCTCTTCCAGTAACTGCAGGAACTGCCTGCTTGTGGAGGCCCAGCCTGCTCCGATGGGTTGTTTTCCTTAAAACTGTTGTTCTGCACCGGATGGGGCACGCGGTGTCTTTGAGCCTCCCTGTGCCATGCAGGCTCTTTGTGGTGCCTCCTGGGCCACTGCCTGGGGTGGTTTGTTCCTTTCTGAGAGGCTGTGATGTACCTGAGTGCTTCCCAGAACGTGTCACCGAGAGCAGGGCTGTGCAAACACTCAAGGCTTTGCTCGACATCGCTCTGCAGATGTGCTTTGGGTCTGATGTTTGTTCTGCCAGCTGAGATGAGGAGCTGCAGAAAGGTTATGAGAAAAAAAAAATCTGTTTGAAAGGGAGTAAATTGTCTAGAACACACTTCAGTAGCAGATTTCCAGGAAAGAGCCCTCTGTCAGACTTCTGAGAAGCAGTGCTGGCTGCAGGTGCTCAGTGCCAGGTCTGAATAGCCCGTAATCAACTCAGTCCTTAACGTTAGGTTTAGAGGCACACTTTTCCCCTAGTTTGCAAATCCCACCTCAGCCAGGGCTAGCTGACAGGTGGGCAGGTTTCCAGGCTCTCTGCATGACTTTTGGGACAAATATTCAACCTTTAGGCACTGATGTGCAGCTTCTGTCCCACGCTGTCCTTGTGCTGCTGCTGTTGAAATGAAGATTTGGTAACATCTTAGGTGTTTTGCTGTCACAAGAGGGAGTTCTGCAGCAGTGCTGCCCTTCCTAGTGTGTCTGGACGTGGGCAGAGCTCAGCAGACAGAATGTGTTAATAGAAGACAGCAGCACAAGTAGGATGAAGGTCCTTCATTCCTTGTTAAAGCCTTGTACATGTTGTTCAAGCTTGACTAACAGAATTCCTCAGAGTGACACTGCTGCAAGCAATTCTCTTGCTGTTGGTAGCACTGTAATAGAAAACAGAAGTGAACATTTGAGTGACTCAAACCAAAATCAAGGGTAAGAATAAGAAAAAAGCATCAACTATTTAACAGGAAAAATAAAAACCCGACGTGGCTAGGTATTCTTCTGTGGCATTTCCAATTTATTGTTACAGGAATATCCTCCCAGCTAGACACAAGCTCCCTCAGGAAGCTGGTTTCATATGGTGGTTTAGATTTAACTATTCATTGTCTAGCACCATTTGAAATCAGTGTTCTTGGAGGAAGAATGCCTGCCTTCGTCAGGGAACGGACCCTCGGGAGCCTCAGAGGAAAAGAAGAGAAAGTCAAGATCTTCCTCGTGTGGTTCTGCCATTCCAGTGAACCTCCACCACCAAAAAAAGTCCCTCAGTGGGGCTCTGGGGGTCTGGGACCCAGGTGACCCCTGGGAGAGCAATGCAGAGAGTGATTCCAAAGGCAGAAATTCTGCTGTCAGCATATTGATAGTACTTGTAAGTGGTGAGCAGCAACTTCAGAACCCAAGAGAGTTTTGAGACAGAAAATAGGCAAAAAAGTGAAGTTCAGAGTTGTAATCCTCAGTGTTGAGGATGCTGATTTTAATGCCCCAAGTAAAACTACTACAACTAGTTCATACAACATGGTGAGGAGTAAGGAAGGGAACTACATGTACTCTAAATTTTTAACTCAGAACCTGTTTCCAGCCTTGCCTAGACCCATTTTTCTTACCACTTCATCACACTTGGAAACACTTTGTGCATGTATCACACAAGACACTCAGCAGGATTTGAAACAGGTGATTCTGCATTGAGGCACTGGGAGTTCTGGATGCTGTTTGCATCCTTCCTTCGTGTTCAGATTTTGTCCTGGCATGTTTGGCAGGTCAGAATGTGTTATTTATTTTGTGTGACAAGACTTGCCAGTGTGCAGGTTGGTGGCTGGATGTGCTCATGGAAATGGCCAGCAAATGAGAATTAGACCACAGTGGTTGGTCACATTGTCCAAGTCTACTGAAATCTGGAGAAGTGTTTCAAGATTACATTTTTTTTAAAGTATTTTACTGTGTTAAAAAGTGTGTGTACCTAATGGTTGATTTTGAAAATTTTCACTGTCTAAACCTTTGTTTTCTCATGAGTGCTTTAATAAGAATTGCATCAAGTATTTGGGGATTCTCCAATGTAAAATACTGTCCAGCACTTAACTCTTCATCCTTGCAGATCTCCATAACCCCTTTAGAGGATGACTGATTTCTTTTGGTGTTCAGAGTCAATAATAATTTCTAGCACCATTTGAAATCGGTTATAGTGATTGGGGAATTGCACCTCGTGAATTTTTGCACAGGAGGCTCCAGAGAGAAGCTTTAATGGTTATCCAAGACTGAAAACAAGGAAGTATGTTGTTTTAGTGGAGTTGCTGAATTCAGAAATGCTACAAGTTTAAGCTCTGGGAGGTGGAGATATGTAAAATGTGTAACCCAAGGTCTTGCTTTAGGTCTGCTGAGTGAAGATGAGCCTTGGAAGCGTTTGGAAAACCTTACACTGCTGAGAGGGAAGATGGTTTTCCCAAGGAGAACAACCAGTGTGGACTTTGGATCAAAGAAGAAGAACCCCACCCTGTTGGTTTAATGATCTGTCTGTGAGGTATGAGGAAATTAAAGGAGCAGCAGGAAATCTTCCAATCTGCAGTTCCCAAGCTCTGGACGTGCTGAAAGCAAGATCTCATGGAGGTGTTTCCTGCCAGCCCGAGAGCTTCTTGCATTTCTCCTCTTGTGCACCCCTTAAGCCATAAAAAACCTGAGTCATCTCTCCAAGGGTGTTTAATATGTAAGAATTTCTCTGAAACTTCAGCTCTTCAGAGACTGCCACAGGCAGAGTCGAAGGTGGGTCATGTCCCCAGTTGCAGCAGAATCTCATTATCCATGAAGATAATCTCTGAAAATCATCCTGCAATCAGCTGATCATTCCACATCCAGCTTTTTGGGAGGTAATAACACCAACCAACTACAGCAACACAGCACACACCAACCTGCAGCAAGGCATCCCTGTAGCAGGGAATGTTTTCCTGGATATCCTGGTGAATTCAGCAATGGACTGCTTTTCCCACTATTCCATATGGGGAAACTAAAAATGAGGGGTTTTCTAAACAAGTGGAGCAGCTTTTGAATATTCAGAGGAATTTCTAAGGTTGTGCCTGGTGGTTGGAAGCAAATTTACCTTTCTTTTATTCTCCTCCAAATGTTTTAGTTATATGAAAATATACTGAAAGTACACTGGAGATTGGAGAAGGAATTTTGGCAAGGGGGTGGAGTGATGGGACAAGGGGGAATGGATTCAAACAGAGAGCAGGGTTAGATGAGATGTTAGGAGGGAATTCTTCCCTGTGAGGGTGGAGAGGCCCTGGCACAGGGTGCCCAGAGAAGCTGTGGCTGCCCCTGGATCCCTGGAAGTGTCCAAGGCCAGCTTGGACAGGGCTTGGAACAAGCTGAGATAGTGGGAGGTGTCCCTGCCCATGGCAGGGGTTGGAGTGAGGATTCTGAGATAATCACAAACCAAAATGAACTTCTGTGACCTCTTTCAAGTCCCTTGCTTCCTTCCATTCATGAAATCTGCTTCATGTTGTGTCTGTTATTGATGGAGCTTGGAGGTGTGGGGAGTACTGCTTCAGTACAAAAGGCTGTAGGTTAAGCCCTCAAGTTAGTGCAACAAATCATTAAAATGCAAAAAACATAGACTGGCTAGCAGCATGGGGGAGTTGCAAAGAGCTGCATGTTTTAGGGGGTTTGAGAGGTGTTCTTGTGGAGGTTAAAAATCTGTGCAGAATAAAGTGGTGCTGGAAGTGTGACTTGCAAGTAGTCCTGGTGTTGGAAGTACCTCCTCTGCCTGAGCAGCTCCCATGCAGACAGTTGCTTCAATGATTTCTTGTGGGATGTCCCTGAAGGGGCAGATGGATCTGTTGGGAGTTTTGCTGCTTGTGCTGTTGTGTGTAGGATCCAAACCTCTGGATTTCAAGGAGACTTGTTAACACAAAAACTAATCTCAAGGTTAGAACCAGTTACAAAGTGATGCAGAAACAGATGAAGAAGGTTAATAACGTTTTAATTCTTTCTATCCAAATGCAGGAGGTTCTTAAGCTGTAGTAATTTCTTCTGTTTGCACCATATAGTCAGAAGAGTGGAGCTGCTGAGTGCTTGGACCTTCTGGAAGTATTTTCAGACATGAGCACTGCTGCTGGAGCACAGACTGTGTCCTGTCCAGGCTGGATCTTCCTTACAGCAACAGGGAAAGAAGGGATGAAAAAAGGAAGAAAAATGCTTGATGAGAAGTGTTTCAGTGTGAAATATACCTGAGGAAGAGGGAAGTGTATGTAATGAGTTTCTTCTTTCCTTTTTTTTTAATTTATCCAATTTGCTCTCAACTCCTGGCCTTTTAAAAAAGTGAAGCCTCTGGAAGACAGTCTTCTCAGATTTGGGTGCCAAATGGTGCCTAAAAAACCTGCACCAGTCTCAAAATGTTGATCAGGTACCACAGTGGATAACTTAAACTATGTATTTGCAAGTCTCCTCCTTCCTCCAGTTGGCAGACCCTGCAGCAATCACAAAATGTAACGTGCAGGGGGATTGTTTCCATGGCCAGAAAAGTTTGTGCCGTTGCTGGTGTTCTGGAATGAGGTTAAAATGAAATCAATGCTTGGACTAAGCCAAAAGCAGCACTGGAAGTCAACTGCTTCTCCCAAAAAACCCTCTCAGTTCTGGATTAATACAAAATGTGCTGGATGGTGGATGAGAAGGGAGAGAAAGATGATGTCTATTGAGAAATTCTTAATGCAGAAATATTTCAGAAATGTCTTACAGTGTACATATCTTCTATTAGTGAGTCATGAAACCACTTCATTCTGCTACATCCAGCCTAAATTTCAATTGTTGCAATTAATTTGTCTGAAATTTTTGTGATCTTGCTCACAGTCTCAAAATGTTAGGCTTCTCCATAAGGATGTTTTGTGAAATCCATTGTATATTGGAAATTGGGGAGGGGGGAGTTGGGGGAAATACCCTGATCATGTTGAGTAGGGGTTTGGGGTGATAGTAAAAATCTGCTTTGTTTTCACAGCAAAGAAATTGAGGGTCAGAGCTATAATTTTTGTTATAACTGATATAATACTCAACATTAATTAATGAAACATCCAGGTATAAAATGCTCATGAAAGAGTGGAACAGTAAACGAGACCAAATTGTGATATTCTGCAAGATCATCCCTGATTTCTTCAGGCCAGTGTGAGACTTGTTAAACAAAAATAACCTGTTTGTGTGGGATCTTCTGTGTCCTTAGAACACATTTCCAGTGCCATAATGGGCAGCAGAGGTACAAGGAGGATAAATTCGAGTATTGTGGCTTTTACTGTGGGCTGGTCGAGTCCTGCTGGGACCTTTGCTAAGTATGAAACAGCAGAGGCTTGTGTTGGCAGAGCTTTGCTGTGCAGTAAAACAGGCTGTTAGAGCTCACAGCAGTGTGAAGGTGCCAGGAGAGCAAATTCTTCCTTGTTTGGGTAATCCTAATGAAAATAGCATTAGAATTTGTATCTGGTAAATCAGATCCAGTTGAGGGCAGTGAAGCAGCCTGGGTGAAGCTGCCTGCAAGGAGGGGTTCTCACTTTCCAGGTGTCACTAAGACAGCTCTGCTCTGCTGGGTTCTCACAATGGTCCATCAAACTGCTGGGTTCTCTCCTCCAGGTGCTGCAGGTGCATCTCTGGGAACATCCAGAACTGTGGGGCTCCAGGCAGAGAAGCTGGACCAGCTGTGTGCTCCCACCTCTGCTGTGGAGCAGACTCTGCACTGGTCAGTGCAATGGCTACAGACCCTGGCTCAGGAGATGTTCCCACTCAGCTCCTCGAAATGGGAGGCAAAAGATGTTTTTCCTGATGTCATTCTCACTCTACTGGATTCCCAACAACTTTCCAAGGACAGTCCATGGAGAGATGTGTGGTTGCCTGCTCTGCTGCCTGGATTGCTGGGTGTTTAAGTCACCTTATGTGCAGTTTGTGTGTGCTGCCTTCTCAGCATCGTGTCTGTCTCTCCCAAAGGATTCCTCTCTGGGGACCCTGCCATGGAAGCAAATGATCTGTCTTCAGTCCTGGGGGCAAGTCAATAAGCCCTTTTTCTCCTTGTTAAAGAAGTTTCTTAATGGCCTCTTGGCATAAAAAGGACAGGTGGGCCTTGGGATCACAAGGATTTGAGTTCAGTGTTTGGGTGCTGGTGAAATTCACAATCACAGAATGGCTTGGGTTGGAAGGGACATTAAAGACCATCCAGTTCCACCCCCTGCCATGGGCAGGGACACCTTCCACTAGCCCAGGTTGCTCCAAGCCCCATCCAACCTGGCCTTGGACACTTCCAGGGATGGGACAGTCACAGCTTCTTTGGGCCACCTGTGCCAAGGCCTCCCCACCCTCACAGGGAGGCGTTACTCACATTCTGCTGCAGAGGGAAGTTTTGTTTGGTCTCTCCTTCCCCAGAGCAATCAACATGGCAAGCCCTGTGTATTCTGTCTGGATCCCAGCCTGGAAAGCTGGACACTGACCCTCATTTGGAGCAGCAGAGCCTGGGCTGAAGTGGCTGGGAAGGGGCATCAGAGCGCTGTGTGGAGGAACCAGCTGTGGCAACAGTTTGCAAAGCAGTGCATGGACATCAAGAGGAATGGAAGGCAGCTCTTTTAACTTCATTGCTTCAAATCTCATGACTGTGCTGTTATCACTGCACAAAAACCCAGTGGGATTTACTTATAATTGATGATTTTACATGGAAGATACTCCAGTGCTACTGTGTGGATTAAATCCCAGAAGTGACTGACAGCTGTAAAATCCACGGGCACAGGTGAGTCAGCTGGGCTGTTAACAGCCTCCAGAGGACCACAAAGTGATTTTCTCCATTAAATTTTGCCATGATTTAATCTTCAGCCTTGCCTGTTCTTACTGTGGAACAGAATGGGGAGAGAATGGCTTGATAGTCCCCTAGATTGTTCATCATTACTAAAAATGCCATGGGGTGATGGGATTGCCTGCTGAAAGATACCAAAATCCTTGTAGATCCAAACCTCCTCAAAAAACACATCTGGGAAAACCTAAATTTCTCAGGAAATTCATGGGAATTACAAAGGATTTCCAGGCTTTCAAATAAGTTGTCACGTAAAGACTCTCCACTATGTTTCCAGTGTGAGAACTGAAATCACAACTTGAAGGAGAGAGAAATTCAGTGCAAGTAAATTTTCAGATTTCGCTGTGCAAATCAAAATTCCAGTTGGAGAACTTCGGAGCGAAACAATGGTGTAAAAACCCCCCCTTTTTAGTTGAGATTAGCCTGGAAATTTTGAGGCACTCATGAATAATTTATAAACCAGTCTTCCCACGGATGAGCAGCAGGACGAGAGAGTGGCTACATTTGTCACTGTATTGAGATGTTTCCTGGCAATGGTGGAATTTTTATGGTGTTCTTGCTCATAATGGAGTTGTTGCTTAGCTTTTAATGTCCCAAATGTAAACAGATCTGAGGAAGCAGATCGTTAAAAACGTTTAGAAAGGGTGAATGAAAAAGTGAAGTACTTGTGTGCTGCGTTCCAAGCAAAGCCTATAAATCACTGCTGTCAGAATGCTCTGACAAGGAGAAAATGGTTCCATGGGCTCACAGAAATGGCATTGGGAGGAATAGGCAAAAGATTAATTTCTTTAAAACATGGCAAAAGAGCTGAGGGAAGAACCCAAGAGGTTTGAGAAGCTGTCCTGTGCTCTGTTTTCAATTTTAACGCTTTGGTTTAACAAATTCAAAATTTGATTCAAATCTGCTTTGCTGTGTCTACTTCCACAATCTCTGAAGCCGTGGGACCAGTTGACTTCACTGCCTGGTGCTCCTGCATTAGCCAGGCACACTTAAATCCACAGAGGTTTTATGTGTAGCAGCAACTCAGAAAAAAAAAAAAAAACGGTTTAAAAAAAGGGAAGTTTTCATTTGTTTTTTTAACCCACAAAGCTGTTTTCTCAATTCACATTTGGGTTTGCAGTGTTTGAGTGCTCGAGAGTGACTTCAGTGACCCATCACCGTGTCCGGGGAGGAACCTGTGGATGCCACAGGGCTGGAGATGCCAACCCCAGGAAGGCACTGGTGCCCTGGGGTAGGTGAGGTGCTCCTGGGCTCCCCTTCCCCGGGCAGAACCAGCCCAGCAGATGTGAGAGGCCGGCTCGGCGCGGGCAGCAGAGGCCGTGGGCGGAGAGGAGCTGGCAGCGATCCCGGGAGCCGCTGGGAAGAGGCTGCGCGGGGAGAGCGAGCTCACCACCCACCTCGGCTGAAATCTCCGATCAGGCAGGGCTGGTGAGGAGAACAGACCCAGGAGAAGGAGACGAAGGATGCTGGACCAGCAGGGAGGGGCAGGTCCTGTGCTGGTGGGTTCCAGGAGGGTCTGGTTCTCAGAGGAGTCACTGGTAACGGATACAGAGCCAGAATAAGGGCAGGGATTTGTCACAGGGAGGTTTGGCCCAGCAGCTTAGAAAGGAAGAACTTTGATACCTGACCCCCTTGATGGAAATGCATTAATATGTGTCTGAATGGAGGAGTGATTGGTCCCAGGCAGGCTGCTGCTTTCCCAGTCTAACCTCTAACCAAGCTTGGACTCAGGAAGATGCATTCCAGGAGTGAGAAGAAGGAGGAGATCTGTGGAGCTGGCTGGTTTATAACAGTGTTCTTAAGGGCTGCTGAAAAAGAGACTTTGCAGTGCCACTTTCCTTCACCAAGAAGTGGGTTGCTTTGGTGTTCCCAGCTGGATGGGCACATTGTCTCATCCTTACTGTGCAACCCAACGAGGAAAAAGTCCCATGTGGCTTCCTGTTGCACTCTGAGATTGAGCATTGCCCAGTTGTGAACACCTCGAATTTTTCCCCCCACATATTTATCTGATTTCTGATAAATTACACAGCTGTTTCAACCTTCAATGTCCTTGTTTTCCACCTGGATTTCTGTCCAAGCTGCCTCCCTGCAGCTCATCCCACGTCATTTCTGGAGAGCTCAGGCAGGCGAGGAGCCATTGGAAGGAGAAGGTGTCCCTGGAGTGATCAGCAGGAGGTTTTGTCCAGTGCACCCACTGCAGACAGCCTGGATCTTCTGCTGGGTTTTGTTGGATCCTTTTTGCTCCTTGGAAACACAGTTCAGGACAAAACCGTCACGGTCTGACTTTGAGGAATGGGATTCTCAGCACTTCTGTCTCTGCTCCAGCAAGCGAAAAGTGATGTGTAAAACTCCTTCTCCCCTCTCCGTCAACTCCAGTGGGTGCAAAGTTGTAACTGTTTCAGGAAAGATACAGCCAAAAAAACAACAACAGCAGAAAAACCAAAAAAAAAACCCAAAACCCCATTTCCCTAGCTCATTTTCTTTTCCCAGAAAACCAGATGGATGAATCATTACAACAGCAGCTATGACAGGGGACCAGACAACAGACTGAGCCCAAAGCCCAGCCCAGTCGAGGCAAGATGAAAAACTGTCCAAGGATTTACCAACCCTGCCTCCCACATCTGTTTAAAGGAGCAAGACTCCAGAATTAGGGCATGTGGATTTTATCCTTCCTCTTGCATCCTGCACAGCAAGAAGAGGAGCCACTGCAGAGACCACGGTGTAATAAATCCTGTGGGATCCAGCAGTGAGGCCCAGTGAAGGAATGTGATGGTGTGGGCAGTGATGATCACCAAAACAATCATAGAATGGCTTGAGTTGGAAGAGACCTTGAAGATTCCTTATTTTCACCCTACTGCCATGGGCAGGGACACCTTCCACTATCCCAGGTTGCTCCAAGCCCCATCCAGTCTGGCCTTGGACACTTCCAGGGATCCAGGGGCAACCCCAGCTGCTCTGGGCACCCTGTGCCAGGGCCTGCCCACCCTCACAGGGAACAATTCCTTCCCAATATCCCATCTATCCCCACCCTCTGGCAGTGGGAAGCCATTTCCACTTGTCTTGTCACTCTATGCCATTGTCCAAAGTCCTTCTCCAGCTCTCTTGGAGCCCCTTTAGGCACTGGAAAGGGGCTCTCAGGTTTTCTTGGAGCCTTTTTTTTCCCCCAGCTGTCCCAGCCTGGCTCCAGAGCAGAGAGGCTGCATCCCTTGGAGCATCTTTGTGGCCTCCTCCTGGCTCCCTCCAACACATCCGTGTTTTTCCTGTGTTGTGAGCCCCAGAGCTGGAGGCAGCTCTGCAGGTGAGACCTCACCTGAGCAGAGCAGAGGGGCAGAATCCCCTCCCTGACCTGGTGCCCACATTTGTGGTGCATCCCAGGACTGGGGGGGTGTCTGGGCTGCCATCAGCCATTGCTGGGTCATGTTGAGCTTCTCATCCACCAACACCCCCAAGTCCTTCTCCCCAGGGCTGCTCCCCATCCATTCTCTCACCGTGTTCTTGGAATTGCCCAAGCACAATACCCAGCTCCTTAGACCAGAGGGAGCAGCCTCCAGGCTGTTTGTTTGTGCCAGGCTTTCCTCTGCAGGCAGAGTTTCTTGGGAGATACATAGACATGCTCTTAATATAGCAGAGTCCTATGCATAAAACCCACCAGGATAACACCAGAAGTGACAAGGTTGAGAAAACATTTAAAAGTTAAGAGATGCCTGCCTTCAGGCTGCCCACAGAACCCCTGTGGGCATGTATGGTTCATCCTTAATTACACAACTGGGAGGTATTTTTTATTCCAGAGGACATTGGTCTGCTCCCCACACACGATGCTGGTACTCACTTGCTGAAAAGCCATACAGGGTTGGGGTTTTTTTTTCCTTCTTTATCCTCATCTCTGCAGCATCTGAGTGCTTTGGCTGGAGCAGTTGCTGTGATGACATCTTTTTTCTTTTTTTTTTTCCCTTGGTGAGGTTCTATTGTGGTTTCTGCCTTACAAACAAAGAACCAGAGCACAGAGGAACGAAGGTCAAAGAATCTATTAATTTCGGGTGCCCAATTTGAAGTAGCCAGGGCAAGATATTCAGGACTCTCTGTTCAAAGCACAGATTCCTCTCATGCCTTTCTTTGTTTTCTTCCAACCCCCTGCTTTTTTCATTGCCCTCTTCCAACTTCTGCCTCTTGGGCGCTGTAATTATGATTTTTAAATTCAAATGCTGCTCTTAGCTTTCGAGTGTTTTGATCGCTGACTGAAAAGCTGTAGCTGAGCTCCACTAGGCAGCCAATGTTCCCATTCTCTCAAGGTAAACAACGAGTCAGGGAAGGTCACTGCAGGTAAAAAGCCACAGGTCTGGAAGAAAAGAACAGGACATCATTCAAGCCAAAGTACTCGCGAGCGATGCGGAGGTCGCTTCACCTCTCGCACCCTCTGCGGCTCCCGTGAGCCCCATCACAGAGCAAGGGCAGCACAAAGAAGCTGGATCTGGGGCAGAAAAGCCTGGGGGTTACCTCAGGTGCTCAGGGCTTGGCTCCATCGTTGCTTTAGCAGAGGCAGCTCTGGAGGAATCGTGTGTGGGGAAGCAGAGCAGAGCGCGGGAGGAGTGGGAGGGCAGAGGGAAGCCAGCGGTACCAAGCGTGTGTTCCTTGTGTTGGGAAGAGCTTGTACTTGTGGGACTTGGTGAAATGCCAGGAAAACCCTGAGGGTGAGGCTGCAGCGGCTCCTCCTGAGATGTTCCAGCCCCTGGAGCCCTTGGGAACAGCCGTGCTGAACACTGTGTGCTCCAGGCACCGCCGGATCCCTCCGCACAAGGACGTGTCCTGGGCTCCCTCCAGGCCGGAGCTTCCAGCACCGCCACCTTTTCTTTCTGCTGCAGAGCCCTCTGGCCAGGCAGGCTTTGGTGAGCGTGTCCCACGTCTGAAAACACTCCCCAGCCTCAGCACCTCACACTTGGCTGTGGCAGAGGGAAGCAGCGGGACAGTGGGGGAGGATTTGTGAGGCTGCATGAGCTGGTGGCTGGAGGGTTTGCAAAAGGATCTGTCCCCAAGCAGGGCAAGAGCTGGGGAGATGAGCACAGCAGCAGTAAGCTGAGACCTCAGAAGGCTCTTGGGGTGTGGAGTTGAGTAGGAGAGACCTGAGAAGGACTTGGGAGCAGAGGAATGATAATTCACCATGGAACAATGCCTGCATGGCTCCCAGGGGGACCTGGCACCCATCTGTCCAGGCATTTCCTGCTGCCGCAGGGGATTCCTGTGCTCCTCCTCGCTGCTTCCTCCACCTCTGGAGCTCTGCATCACTGTTGCTGTTGGAAACACCAATATTTCATAAGCTGGAGAGCTCAGGGCTGCAGAGAGAGCACAAAAGCAGCTCGAGGACACATAGAAGCAGGAAAACCAATTACTTTTAATCAAACTTGAATAAAAATGTTGGGTGTGAGGAACATCTTAAGTCCAGCCTCCCCCTCTGAGCAGGACTGCAGCCAGGCTGTCAGCCAAGGTCTGGCCAAGCCCTAAAGCCCTAAATATGGGGGGATACTGTTTAGGTGGTCCTAGGGCAGCACTGTCTCCCAGCAAGAGACTTTCCCATACCCAGGCTGAGCCTCCAGTGTCCCAGTTTGCCACCAGTGCCTTTTTGCCACAGACCAGCACAATGGGGAGGGGTTTGGCTGTGTCTCTGCACCCACCTTTCAGGTGTCTGTAGCCAGTTCTTAGCTCACCATCAGCTCCTCGGGGCTGTGCAGGGCTTTGTCCCCACTGCTGGCACCATTTGCTCATAGTGAAAGCACAGAAACCCTCCTTCAAACCCCCTGTGCTCCCCCAAAACCAGGGCAGCACCCAGAGCATCCGTGGGCACACCTGCAGGGACTGAGTCACCAGCACCAGCTTCTCCCACGGGACCCAGCCCTGTCTCCCACGCTGGGAGACGTGAGGAGGGGTCCAGACAGCAGCTGGCAACTCCCCCCACACCAGACACCTCCAGACTGCTCAGCTGGGGAGATGTGAAGCCGTGGAGGGGGCAGCTGGCCCAGGTTTCCAGCCCTGTCCAACAGAGAACATCCAGAGCATCCTATCCTTGCCCTCGGAGGGGGTGGCAGCAGGGTTGGGCCGGGGGAAGGAGTTGGAGACACCACTCATGGTTTCCATGCCAGAAACCTTCCTATGTGCCAGTTCATGGGAATGAAGCTGTAAATCAGCAGGAACTTCTCAGCTGTCACCATCAACACCGGGGGAAAGAACTGTCTGGGAGGAGACATAAAGAGGGCACTGGTGGTCCTTCATTGTCCCCTTCTTCTCATGCTGGTGATAGTGATTACTATTTTTTTTTCACTTTTAATTTCACAATGAATGTGAGCAAGGCGAGCCCAGATGCAAATAGGAGCCGAGGCCCTTCTGGGGGTACCCCAGGGGACGCTCTGGCCACCCCACATTGAGTCACCACAGCCCCGGGAACCCCGTGCAGGAGCCGGGAGGGGACGGACAAGTGACGAAAAAAAAAGTCCCCAGTTTCTTGGTTTGATAAGGAGGGGAAAATGGAAGTTAATGCTGCGACCTAGTGGAGAAAAACCAGACGTGCAGAGTCTCAGGTGAAGGGAAGGCAGAAGTTTGTGAGATTTGTGCCTGGTGGAGGTTGGACTGCAGCAAGCTGTGATAATGCAACTTACATTTACAGAACATGGTTTGTAGCCTGTTCAGGTTTCCAGAAGGTACTTGGCTTAGCCCTAAATGATCTGGGGGTTGGAGTTAGATGATCTTGAAGGTTCCTTCCACCCCAAACCATTTGGTCATTGTGTGTTTCTGTATTCCCATGAAAAGGCTGCAAACATCCCCTTGGCCCACATTAAACACAGCACCAAAGTGGCTGCAAACGGGGTGGATGAAGGTTTTCTCCCAGCAGTGTCCACTTGGGCTTGGGTCTGTGCTCCCAGCTATTTCATCCAGCCCCAGAAGGAACGGAATTGGAGCAGAAACTGTTCACTGGGCAAAACCAGGGGGGCAGACAAGTCATTGGTGAGATGAATTGCCTGGTGCCTGCAGCTGTGTAAACCTGAGCTTGGCATGGTCTGGGATGGGATCCAAAGCCAGAGCACCTGGGCTCAGGAAGTGGAAAATCCCTACAACACAGGTTTTGGGTCAATAATCACCCAAATGGGACACACAAACACCACCTGAGCTAAGGGCTGCTGTGAGTGAATGCCAAACCAGGGCAGGGAGAGTGTGTGGGGAACAGCACAGGGATGCTGTGCCCAGGCTCGGGGTCCATGCTGCAAAAAGGGGGCTGGAAAATGGGCAGGATTTCAAAGGAGGGCCCCAGAAGTGAGGAAAAGTTGGGGAAAAACCTCAGAGGGGTGAAGCTGAGCTGAGTGTGTTACCAGATGAGGAGGGTGGATCTCTGCCCACCACCACCGTGTCCTGTGCCCGAAGGACCCCGGTCCTTGGTGCCTGTGCTGGGTGGCCTGGAGAGCACCCAGGGACTAAACCCCTCTGCTGAGACCCCACAGGAGTTTGCACATCCAGGAGGGTTTGACACAAGGGAAGGCTCAGGGGCAGCTCCCTGGGGCACAGCCTCTGCCTGGCCAGCATCCCCCTTGTGCCGAGGGCGTCGCAGAACTGAGACGCCTCCGGGATTAAACAACAGCTGAGCTCGGGGATTTGCACACCCAGGGCTTGGCTTTAGGTGCTGTAGTTGGCATCAATCTGCCTCAGTCCCTCCTCTCCACGTCTCCATTGACTCACAGACAGCAGCTGCTTTGGATCTGGTGGGCACCAGTGGTTAAAGCCACCCTGGCACCCAGGACACCTTGTGCTTGTGGCATCACCTCAGGTAAATCACAGCTACTGAATTGTATTCCTTCTGAGCATGCAGGAATGAAGGGATGGGCTTGATCCTGATGTCTTGTGTGCTCAGCCTGGATCAGGGAATAATGGGTGGGTGCTCTTCAACCTGGTGCCCAAAGGCTGGTGGCACCTTACCCTGAAGCCCTGCTCACCTCACAGGTCCTGCCTCCAGATCTGTGCTGTGCAAAACGTCCCCCAGTCTCCTGCTGCCCTCCAGCTTCTGGTTGTCATTGCTGGGGCACACTCAGACCATTAAAAATAGCCAAATACTGCATGGAGAAGGCAGCAGGGGAATAGGATGGAGGAATATAGCCAGGAGTAGCAGCAGGAGGAAAATGAGGAGGAGGAGAGGCTCTGGAGGAGCAGAGAGGAGCACACCAGCTCGAGGCAGCTGCAAGGAGCCTGACAGCTGGAAGCCAAAAATAAACCTCAATGGTGAATCAATTTGCTCTGGGGAATGGGTGAATTGGGGGAAGCAGCAGCAAGGGGGAGAGGATGGGGCAGCTGATG
The DNA here is from genome assembly GCA_013398075.1 of Notiomystis cincta. NCBI lineage: Eukaryota > Metazoa > Chordata > Aves > Passeriformes > Notiomystidae > Notiomystis > Notiomystis cincta. The sequence continues at coordinate 20,126 of VZRX01024082.1, read as the reverse complement.
ATCTGAGTGAGCAGGAAAATCCACAGAGCAATGAATCACCTCCCCAAAAAGCCCCCTTTCCCGAAACAAGGTGGTGATGAAGCAGAAAACAGCAGAGACAGAAACAATCAGTTATGAGGCAAAGGGAAGTTTCCCCCTGGTGAATAAACACGCAGGACTGGCTGACCAGAAGTCAAGGAGTCAGTCAGTGAGTGGATAAATCAGAGTGAACAGGCTGTGGTGGGGGGGCCTGGCTGCCAGGGGCACCTGGAGCAATGATCCCTCAATGTGGGACTGCAGGGCTGCCATGGGGACATGGAGCACCTGGAGATGCTCCTCCAGAGCTGGGTGTCAGTCCCTGAGTGATGGGAGGACAAGGAGTCTGAGGCAAGGGGAAGTGGGCTGCAAATGTTGAGCTGGGCAGAGGAGGTGATGGATGGGTGGTAGGTCCCAAGGACCAGGATGCAAAGCCCCCTAAACTCCAAAACACATTTTTGGGGCATGGGATGAGGTACTTGGAGCATCACAGACAAGAGACATTGGGATCATGGTTTGGGTCATGGAACAACCTTGGAGGGTAGCTAAAATTCAATAGAAAGTGCATTCAAAGCTCCTCAAGGAGAAGTCTAGCTGTGAAATAGTGATGAGGAGAGCCTAGAAAAAGTGTGGAGAGGAACAGGTTTTTTTAAGAAAACTTCAGAAGCTTTGGGATTAAAAAAAAACCTGTAGTGATCACAGAGATTGCATCTTGCAGAAAGCACAGATTTGTTATTAGGGCATGGCTGCTTTTGGCCACCACAGGAGAGACCCTGTGTAGAGCAATGAACCATGATTTGTAAATGAGTTTGGGGTGTTTTATCAGAAAAGAAGGGATTTGGGCCTGCTTTTTCCCGAGCTGAGAGCCCCAGACACTGGACTGCAGGGACTCTGTCCCTGTTCCACCCTCACCCATCCCCTCACTGCTGCTCCAGGAGGCTGTTTTGGGAAAAGGATGATGAGTTTGAGTGCTGGAAGGACTTTGGAGCTGGGCTCGTGTTTCCCACCACCCCTCCTCTCCCTGTGCACCCCCTCTCCAAACCAGCCTTTCCCAATTCACCATCCCAAGGGTCTCAGCATCCCAGCACTGAGCTGGGGAAGGGAATGTCCACGAACAGCTGCAGGCAGAGGACGTGGACAGAGAAATGAAGATTATTCACGTGGACACAGAATCTTCCATGTCAAGCTCTGCACAACTCAGTGGGGATGGAGATGCTCCCACCCCCCATCCGTGGGGCTTGCAGTGAGGGCTCCAATCCCAAGGATTCTGTCTCCAGAGGCTCCAGGGAAGAGCAGTCATCCTGCTGATGTGAGGCCGTGCTGTCACTAGAGGGAAGCAGAACCATATGCAGGGGCTGGGCTGGCACTGCTGGCACCGCCACAGCTGCCGTGGCAGCGAGGGGACGGCAGAGACACCCGGGGCAGCTCTGAGCTGGGGACAGGGACACCTTCGTCACCTTGGGCTGGGCAGGCGCCAGTGAAGGGCCGTGGGTGAGAGCCACCGGGAAAGGAGCAGCCGAAGTGATGCTGGGCTCTCCAGGGGCTGTGTCCCCGCTCTGCAGTGCCTCTCACTGCTGGGGAGCTGACGCTGGGGGCTGGAATGGGGTTCAGGGGCACCCCATAATGCAGGGTCGTGGCCAGCAGGGCTGGCTGGGGACTTTGAGCACCGTTGGCTCTGCCGAGGAGGTGGCACTGCTCCTGGGGACACTGGGGACAGGATGGTGCTGCTCCTGGGGACACTGGGGACAGCTCATGGGGTGGCACTGCTCCTGGGGACACTGGGGACAGGATGGTGCTGCTCCTGGGGACACTGGGGACAGGATGGNGAAGAAGGACCACAGGGAGATGACTGTGGAGGGATGGCCATGGAAGAAGGACCACAGGGAGATGACTGTGGAGGGATGGCCATGGAAGAAGGACCACAGGGAGATGACTGTGGAGGGATGGCCATGGAAGAAGGACCACAGGGAGATGACTGTGGAGGGATGGCCATGGAAGAAGGACCACAGGGAGATGACTGTGGAGGGATGGCCATGGAAGAAGGACCACAGGGAGATGACTGTGGAGGGATGGCCATGGAAGAAGGACCACAGGGAGATGACTGTGGAGGGATGGCCATGGAAGAAGGACCACAGGGAGATGACTGTGGAGGGATGGCCATGGAAGAAGGACCACAGGGAGATGACCACACTGTCTGTGCTCAGTGCTGGAGGTCCTGCCAGTCTGTGCTCCCTGGGGAATGTGCAGGACATGCTCCTGGAAGCCACACCACCCACAGCCAAGGCTGCTCTCCAAACCAGCTGCTCTGGGGCCTGGAGATTTTCTCCTTTATGAAGATGAGCAGCCAAAATAGTCATTTCCTCCTTTGCCCCTGGAGATTTGGAGGATTCCCCTCCTCTCCTTGTTCACTGGGCTTGGCTCCACTTACACCCTGAGCTCTCCCATGGGGCTGCCTTGGCCACAATCCACCTTCAGCCCATCCACATCTCTGGGGAAAACTTCCCCCAAGCATTTGTCAGCTGCAGATCAGGATAATTTCCCAGCATATTTGGAAACAAATGCATCCTGTAAATTTCTTCCCATTTTCTACTGCTCCTGAGAGATTTTTGACACAAAGTCGACCTATTCCCCAGCAGCTGCCAGGAGTTCAGTTCAATAACAACTCTTGCTCTGGCCCTGTCAGTACAAGCCTCAATCATTGTGGTTCTCCCAGTGCAGGCCATGGAGCCAGGAAATGCCAGGACTTGCTGCTTTGGCCAGCACAGGGCTGCATCTCTCTGCCAGCCTCAGACAATACAGGTTCACTTGCTGTTTTTCCCAGTACCATCCCTCCTGCAGAGAAATTTCAGGGCATTTTGGTAGCTCAGCCATGCCAGTAATGGAAAACTGCATTGATCCCTTGGTAGGAGGATCTGTGTGGTGCCTCTGGGTTTCTGGGGGAAGGCAGAATGTCAGGGGAAGACAGAAGCTGACAACATCAGCCTGGATGATCAGAAGTGATGTTTCTCAGATAATGGAAGAAGGATACTTCCTCTGGCCCCAGCACAGCAGCTCTTGTGTAAGGCCTGGGGTAGGTGCAGCCATGGATGCAACTTAAGGGATTTCCACTGGGAGCCACCAGCAAGTCAATCCCCTGCACCATTCCCATGCTGCCAGGCTAAATACTTGATGGAAACCTTACCACAACACAAACCTTAATTCTGCCATGCTGTGAAATCACAGAGCCACAGAATGGTCTGGGTTGGAAGGGACATTAAAGATCCTCGAGTCCCACCCCCCCTGCCATGGGAAGGGACACCTTCCACAAGACCAGGTTGCCCATAAATAATTGTGGTTTGGGGTTTTATACCTCCAAATCTTCCTCTTACAGGTCACTGTCAGAGCTGGTGTTTGCTCACCTCGTCATGAGCTGCAAAGGATGTTCTGTGCTGTATTTTTCTTATTCTCAAGCTCACAGTGGTGATGCCACAGGTGGGGAAAGCTGGAAAACAGCCCAGGCATTTTATCCCAAGGTGATAAATTTGCATCAGAGACACCCAAACTGATCCTTTCTGGTGGCACTTTCAAAGGTATGGCCAGAGTCAAAATAGCTGAGAGCTCAGCCAGGCTTGGGAGGGGAAGGAAAATCCTCAGCAAAGGGGAGGTGACAGCATTTTCATGGTACATAAAAAATCACAGCAGTGAGGACATAGGTTTGTTTGTGTGTTATGAAGTGCTGGTTTGGAAACAGGAGGTAAAGATCCTTTAGATCTTGAGACTGGCATTAGATCTTAACAGCTAAAAGTTACTTCCAGCAGGAAGGATTTGGGTGAGGAAGGGGAGACACACAGGCAAAACAGCTCACCCGGGAGGGCAGAGGCAAAACAACCACCACTGCAGGAAAAAAAGTAGTGTTGTGTTTTGTCCCTGAGAAGTGGAGGCCCCTGGAACTCCTGGGGGGATTATTGTGCACTGGAGCAGCAGCATGAAGGGTGCAAAAAGGCTGAGATATTGCAATGCAATGACCCGAAGGCAACTGCAAAGGGAAGAACAAGAAGTGCTAACGAATGCCTTGTTCTTAAAAGGAAGTTTTCTCCCCATCAGAGAACTTCCTGCAGCAAAAACAAGTGCAGCTGCTCCTTTTTTTTT
>VZRX01024082.1:0-15951 GCA_013398075.1 Notiomystis cincta | reverse complement strand
TTTTTTTTTATTATTATTTCTTTCTTTCTGATTTGCTGTGTGAGAAGGAGCTGGTTGAAAAGTGGTTCTGCAGCACCCTGTGAGCTGACAGACCCCTGGACAGATGGGCACATGGCAAGGGCTGCTTCAGCCTGGTTAAGTGGTCCCAGTCACCAGGCAACACTTGAACTCTAAATTGAGGCCTGGAAAGAGCAAATCAGTGCTTAAGGTTCCCACCAGACCTCAAAGTCCCACACAGTGGAAATCAATGCCATGGAAAGCCATGACTCTGGATACTTCCAGCACCACTGATGGCTTTGTGTGTCCCTGTAGCTGGACCTCTCTGTAAAGGTTAAATCAACCTGGAATTGGCCCTAAAAGCCAGGGAGACCAGCTGGCTGTGTCACTGGTCACCAGTTCCTTCCAAGGCTGTGGGCCATGGAGCAGCCCAGCAGAGCTGGCAGGGATGACTTTTCCATTGGGTAGAGCTCAGCATCTGGGTGACAACACATCCTCTGCACCCACAGGCTGTACCCTGGGACATTTTCTCTATTTTTGTGGCTCCTCTGGAGTTGGTCCTTTGTGACATTACCCCAGGTAGGGAACAATTCTGTGAGTTTAAAGGGCACAGGTTCAGTCCTGACGTGGGGTTTGCCACTCCTCTGATGCAGTAACTTGTTTTGTTGGCTGTTTTCCTCTTTTTTACCAAGGTTTCTGGGCTGCCATTAGCAGCAGAATTAAATATCTGCCTTCACATGTTCAGCTCCACTGTTTTGTTTCGTTGCTGGGACCCCAACCTGCAGCAGCAGCTCTGAACTAAAGGGAACACACTTGAACCCAAGCAGTGAAATGTAAATGAGATCAGTTCCACAGGCAGCTGAAAGTGCTGGATTTGGGAATGTGGGGGTTTTATCCTCTGCTCTTTGTCAGGACACCTCCTGTTGTCTCCTGTTACCCAGAGGGGATCAGGGGGACCTTGCAAGAGTAAGATCTCATCAATACATAGAAAAATAAAGGTGAGTGTCAAGAGAATGGTGCCAGACCCTTCTCAGTGGTGCCCAAGACAAGGAGCAATGGCCATAAACCAAAACACAAGAAGTTCCACCTCAACACAAGGAAGAACTTTACAGTGAGGGCAGCACTGGAAAAGGCTGCCCAGGGAGGGTGTGGAGTCTCCCTCTCTGGAGACATTCCAACCCCACCTGGATCTGCTCCTGTGTAACCTGCTCTAGGCAGGCAGGGAATTTGATCTCAAGAGCTCCCTCCCATCATTAAAGATTCTGTGATTCTGTAAGAAAATGTGGTAATTCAGCCAAGACTGTGCTGATTGATGTGGTGTAAAGTAGCTCCACTGGGACAGCAAGTCTGCTCCAGCATCATTTTCACATGGGAGAAAGAGCAGGGACACTTAGTCCAGTGGGTCATTTTCCAGGGGAAGAGCTGCAGTGGATGCTCTCCCATGCACAAGTGGCTGCTGGTTTGTGTTGGTAGCTGCAGTTACAGCCCTTTGGTTTAAACCCACACTGTGTAGCCAGACAAAAACCTACAGACTCAGGATACAGACATGGATGATCATGGACAAGCAGCCCCAGGTCCTGCCCTGGCCCCAGGACTCCCAGGCATCCCCTGGTACCTCCAGAGAGCACCGTGGGGTGCAGAGGATGCAGTGCTGAGCACACTGGGGCAAAACTCGAGGTGAGGGATCCAGCCAGCCCTTTTCTCTGCCAGGTCCCATGAAAGGAAGCAAATTTCTGGCCAGAGAGGTGTTTGGAGGGGAAATGTCTCTCTGGGGCTGGCCACTGGGCCCAGCTGGGGACTTGTCAGTGTTGCACAGGTTTGCCCATCACTGGCAGTGCTGCAGGAGAAACCTGATAGCAGGAATGATGGAAAACAAACACTTGGCAAGCCAAGGGGCTGCAGGACTAATGCTTCCCTGCCACTTTGTCTCCCACCTTCAGGAATTACAGCCTTGTATCTGATCTCACAGGGCTTCATCCACCCCACAGCGCCCACATGAAATTGCTGCTCTCTCCCTTTGGTGGCATCCTCTCAAAGGGACAGGATCACACTGAGATTGCTCCCAAGAGGGATTAGGGATTTGCAGCAGCCTGGAAAATGCCCCTCTGACCTCACCCCACACCAAGCAGGGCTCTGCCTTGTAGGAAGTGATGGGGGATGATGCCCAGTGAGCTGCTGGAGAACACCTGGCTGAGGCACCATCCTGCTCCTGGCCCCTGGCTGCACCTGGGCATCTCTCTAAAAGCAGAAATTCCTGTTCCTTTGGGCTCAAGTGTAAGAAATCTGACTCTCTCAACTTCTGCTTTTCACTTTCACCTGGCCAGCATCCATGTGACCCCACATGCTCCAAGTCACCAAGCTTCCCATTCAACAAAGCTCCTTGCAGTGAAGAAAACACAGGAAAGAAAACTTCCCTCCACTTCCCATCCTTGGCCAGTGTTTGCTCTGGGGAGTCGTGCTGGCCATGGATCATCAAGAGGAATTCAGGTTTGAGAGTCAGAGCCCTCCTGGGGCGAGGCTGCAGGGGCAGTGAATGTTTGACAAACACTGTCCAAGTCCCCCTCTTCCCCCATGCACAAGTTGCAAGGTGGTGTCCTGTCAGTTGTCAGAGGCTCATCCCTGTCATGGTGCTGCAATACCTGGAGGTGGTCAGCCTTGAGGCTGCTTTGGGAATCAGATTGGGGTGAGGCATTTAAGGGATTGAATTGCAAACATCTTCTCCTCCTCCTTTGTGAGGGCTCTTGCTGTGAAAGGGCACTTGGTGCTGCTGGTGGTGCTTTGAGGACAATTTCTAGGGGTGTCTGCAGAAAATGGATGGCTGTGATGCTGTAATCATCATCATCATCATCATCATCATCATCCTTCTCCTCCTCCTCACTGGGCAACATGTGGAGAGGAGCCCTTTAGGAGAGCATGGAGTGACAGGACAAGGGGGAAAATGACAGAGGACAGGATTACATCAGGTATTAGGAAAAAAATTCTTTACTGTGAGGCACAGGGTGCCCAGAGAAATTGTGGCTGCCCCATCCCTGGAAGTGTTCCTGGACAGGGCTTGAAATAACCTGGGATAGTGGGAGATGTCCCTGCCCATGGCAGAGGAGTTGTAACCAGGTGTTCTTTAAGGTCCCTTCCAACCCAAACATTTCTGTGATTCTGTGATTCCTCAAAAAGACATGCATGGGCAGTGTCTCTCTTCTGGAAAGAAAAAGAAAAAGGCCTTCCATGCCCTTCACCCTTTCCAGGAACCAAAAAATAAATTAGTTTCTTTCTTCAACCCCCATCATAGAAGATTGGGATCAGCAGCCCAAACCCTCATTATTGGGACAGCTGGGGAAATCCTCCCAGCAGCAGCAGCAGATCAGTCCTAGTCACACCAGTAACACCAGGAACCCACCAGGAACCCACCAGGAACACCAGTAACCCACCAGTAACTCTGGGCCACCCTCTGTGAAGATCATAGAATCATAAATTGGGTTGGAAGGGAACTTAAAGATCATCTCATTTCAACACCCTGCAATGGATTGGGACACCTTCCACCATCCCAGGTTGCTCCAAGCCCTGTCCAGTCTGGCCTTGGACACTTCCAGGGATGGGGCAGCCACAGCTTCTCTGGGTACCTTGTGCATCCACACCCCAGGGAGCTTTAATCACCATAGGGGGAGGCCACCCAGGACTGGAGGTATCCAACAAGTGCTGCTGTCCAGGGACTGCCAATTCCTGCAACCTCTCTGGGTTTGAGTGCCAAATTGAGTGTTACACTCAGCTTCTGTACAGTGTGTCCTGCAATGCTGTCCCTTACCCAAGGGGGATCGTGGATAATTCAGGGAATAAAGGAGTCCATGCCATCCTGCCTGAACACCCAAGCTGTGACCTTGCCTTCATTCCAATCCATTCCTTTCACAATTGTCATTGTTCAATATTTTCAGGGGTAGAGAGAGAAATAAGTATGGCCCACACATTCTCTCCTGAGCAATCCCATCCTGTGTGTTCATGGAAAGCTTTCTTTCCCAAGGGCTGAGTTACTGGGACTCTGCTTTTGACCATGGCATCCACTCTTGTTTCCACCTCCAAAACCTCCTTTCTGAAGGTCTTCCCTGTGTTTTTTCTATGACATCTGTGGCTTCTTTGTTTCCTCAAAACATGGACAAAGTGCAACTACTCCCTGATCTTTTTCATCACCGTTTTCCCAAAACTGTTTTTCCCCATTTTTGCCCTTCTTGAGCTGGGCCTTTGCTGGTGAGGATATCAGGGGTGGTGTTTGAATCTCTGAGGACTCTTGTGCCAGATGCCATTTCCTGGTGCTGTTGTGTTCTGTGCCATGGTGGACTGCAGGGTTCAGCTCTGTCACGTCACCACTGGACACACACAGCTCCAGGCACCTTAACTTCCAGATTTGTTCTGATTTCTCCCACACTGGTCTTGTGCTCTGCCCTCCAGTGCGTGCCCAGGCTGGTCTGACCCCACAGAACCTCTGTCCCCATCCACTCCATTCCATGTCTCAGAGCTTTGTTAACTCTCATGGTGGAAGTGGAGCAGGGATGAAGTGGAAAAATTATATCTTGAAGGCTCTCCTACCATGCTTATCAATTTTGAGGTGGTATTTTTCCACCTAGAATATCTCTCTAATTTGTTTTGATCCTGTTAAATATTAATCCTGCCCCCCCATGCCCTTGAACTCCTTTCCTGCTTGTAACAGATGTGAATTTAACAAGGATATGGTCTCCTCCATCAGCTGAGCTACCAATGAAGGCACTGGACAGGGCCTTGGGAGACTGTGTGGAAAGCCATGTTCTTCCAGTCTGCTGTGGACCCTTAAAGGCAGCTCCCTGGGAGCACTGCCCATCACTTCCCACTGTGTCCCAATGCATTGTGTCAGCCTCTGGTCTCTCAAATACTGCCACAGGTGATCCAAAGTCTTTGTAAAAGAAGTGATAGGAAATCATCTGTCTCTCCCTCACCCACAAGATCTGCTGCCAGCTCACAAGAGGAAATTAGACTGAGAAAACCTGGTCTTTACAAACCCCCTCTCTCCTGCTGCTTGCAGAGAGGTGGCCTCAGCAGTTGTTCTGGAATTAAATGAAGCTCATCCTCCCAGGTTTATAAGTTCCAGGGTCCATCTTTTCCTTCCAACCCCTCATTTCTAAAGAGAAGCATGACTTCCCCTCTTTCTTCATGTGAGAGCATTTTCTTCAAGTTCCTCAAGCCAATTTCTAGCAGCTGTTTTTAAGTATTGCAGAGGAGTCCCTGAGACAGGTGGGGTGAAGGCATCTCCTGCTCATGGGTACTCTCAGCTTTGTAGATGACCCCTCAATAACCACTCCCTGCACTGAGCAGCACATTCAGAGATCCTCCTGGTCACATGATGATGGTCAGAGCACCTAAAAAGGGATTTTCCATTGCCCCAGACCAGGTGTGAGCTGTCTTTGGCCTCTCTCATTTAGTCCCAGCAAGCTCAACACAAGGAGGTTCATCTCTTTAAAGCTGACCTGGTTTCTACTTTATGTCACCTCCTGAAGCTGAGGTCAGTGAAGAGATTTATCTGACCTGTGGTGATGCTTCTTTCCTTCACTTTAGAGAATTTTGACCTTGAGATCTTACCATTTATTTTAAATTAGGAACGAGTCAAGAGGACAGGTACGTGTGTGTTCAGCTACAATCATTTGCAAATCTGAATTTCAAAACTCTTCCAAAACACCTTTAAAGAACAAAAATGATGGTTTGTCATAGAATTATTGACTAAGGGAAAGAGCAGATTTCAGGACCTAAAATAAAGCATGACTTTGTGGGTTATTTCCTCTTTTGCCTAACTCGTGTAAAAATTTTTTTCAGTTATTGAAAGGTGTCCTGGATCACCAATTGTAGTACAGGAAATCACCTCAAGTTGTGCCTGGGGAGGTTTAGAGTGGATATTAGCAAAAATTTATTCACTGAAAGGGTTGTCAAGTGTTGGAACAGACTGTCCAGGGCAGTGGTAGAGTCACCATCCCTGGAAGGATTTGAAAGAGGTGTAAATGTGGCACTTGGGGATGTGGTTTAATGGTGGCCTTGGCAGTGCTGGGTTAGTGGTTGGTCTCAGTGATCTTAGAAGGCTTTTCCAACCTAAATAATTTATAATAATGCTGACCTCCTCCTCCTTGAAATGCTGATGGACAGAATGTTAAATCAACCTTTCAGCAATGTCAGTCACAAACACATTTAGGATTTCCAACAGGAATAAAATAATAATCCAGCAGGAAGGGCAGCCAATGCAATTAGGTAATTCAGGTAAGGATGTGCTGCCCAGGCATGTGGTGGAGTCTACAATAAATAATTTTTTGTCAGAATAAGGGACAGGCAGCTGCCAGGATTGAACCATTCTGGAGGCTGGTGCTGGTCTAAATGTCTTTTCCAGGAAAATCCGCTGTGCCACTGGGGACACTCACAAGCTCCCAAGTGTTTCGTGTCAAGATATGGAGGCCAAGGCAGAGGATTTAGGAGTTTGCAATAGTCCCTTGGCAAGTACCTGTGAAAGCTGAGGGCAGAGCTCAGGAAAGCCTGGCTCCCCTCCTGCAGCCAGCAGGGTGCTGTTGTTGTTCCTAACAGCAGAGACGAGCCAAGGGAAGACCAAGCCTGACATCTCTCACCAAGAATTTCGCCTGTGTTCACAAGTCAAGTGCACACCATCGAGCTTCACCAGCAAAACTCTGGCTGACTGGAGAGGCTCAGGGCAAAGATAAAGAGCTTTTCTGTTTTGAGGGAAGGATTCCACAGAGCTGCTTCACGGGGCTGATATCAGTCCCCAGCTGAAACCAGGGTGCTGCGGTCTCAGCGGAGTTGCGCCACTTCCTGCGCGCGACTGCCGAGCACGACCTAGCACAGGCAACTTCCTTCCTCTGCCAGGGCTGTTGACACTGTTCTGCTTCTCCTTAAAAAAAAAAGAACAAAAAAAATGGTCAAAAAGCATCCCTGGCTCCAGGAAAGCCCTTCTTCCCCATCTCAGCATGGTGAGGAACATGATGTGGTGGCCTGGCTCTTTTCCTTCTCCGTGTGATGTCTTTGCAGTGCTCTGGGTAGGATGGAGTGAAATGTTTGTGCTTAAAAAGAGTTGGGGTTTTTTGAAAGTAAAACTTGATTGCCTTGTATTTTATTGCTGGTGTAGGTTCCTGAGAGCCCAGCAGCTTTGGGGTTGGGAAGATGGGACTTTCATGAGGGGGTTTCTTCAAAGAACATAGGCCACAAAAAGCCTGGAGTTTTTAATACCTTGTGTGTTCTGCCCTTTAACATCACCAGGCAGAACATAGACAAAGGAATTCTTCATAATGGCTTATTATTTTTTCTCACAGCTTATCAGTAAAGTTATCTAACTTTATTGCAATTAATTGCAATATTGAAATTGAAAAATATTAGTTGTAGTGTTTGTAACACACTGAAATTTGTCTTCTACAGCAAAGCCAGTCTCTGGCAGACAAACCAATAAAAGCTGTGAGTTTTTGCCTGCCCTTAGTAAATATTATTTCCTTATCTTTGGGATGGATTGTTTTTGCAGGTTAATTTGTTTGGAGGATAAAAAACATGCAGCCATTTAAAGATGAGCATGGATGCTAAATGAAAATAATTTGGAGAATGAAGGAGTAGTTTAAGAGTAAATAAAATCTTCAAGTCTGATCCTCTGTTTTCTGAATGTTTGAGTCATTTCCAAGAGTAAAAACCAAAGTTCAATACACAGTATGACACACAGAGAAAGAATCCCAGATGAGCAGAAGACTTCATGGTAAGAGCACTGACAGATGATGCCCAAACAGCTGCAGGGCACCTGTGAGCTCTGTAATGGAATAATCTGGCTGAGCAGTTATCCTAGGTTACAACAAAGAGGGGTGTTCCTGTTTTAATCCTGCAGAAAAATAATGTTTTGAAAGGTTGATATTAAATAATTGCGTGGATTTTAATGGCAAGTTTGTGCCACTAACCCCAGTGTGCCTTCCAAGTAATGCATCCCCAGGGAATGGATGGAGGGCTGAACACCTCTGCTCTGGAGCCAGTCTGAGAGCAGGGAGTGTTCAGCCTGGAGAAAAGAAGGCTCCAGGAAGACCTTAGAGCTCCTTTCAGTGCCTGAAGAGGCTCCAAGAGAGCTGGAGAGGGATGTCGGACAAGGCCTGGAGGGACAAGACAAGGAGGAATGGCTTCCCACTGCCAGAGAGCAGGGTTAGGTGGGATACTGGGAAGAAATTCTTCCCTGTGAGGGTGTGGTGAGGCCCTGGCACAGGCTACCCAGAGCAACTGTGGCTGCCCCTGGATCCCTGGAAGTGTCCAAAGCCAGACTGGATGATGCTTGGAGAAACCTCATCTTGTCAAAGGTGTCCCTGCCCATGGCAGGGGGTTGGAATGAGATGATAGTTAAGGTCCCTTTCAGTCCAAACCCTTCTGTGATTCTGTGATTATAATACTCAGGAACACGTGTGAGAGTGGCATTCAAAGAGAGGGTCTCTTCTCAGCACTGTGTTTCCAGACTCCCAGGGTACCCTGTTGGGGCTGATGACAACAGCTCTGTATTTCTAAGAAACAGCTGTTACCACCAAAAAACCATAAAAGTATCAACCGTTGCATTTTGTGCTGATTTCTGTGATTTTGACTGAAAAACAAGAACCAGGACATAGAAACCAAGTACTAAACCTGGTACTTTCAATCTTCTCATTGCTCCAGCTTTGCCCACATTGACCTGTATTTTGGTATTATTTTGGATAACGCTGCACATTTTTTCCACAATGCCCATGGTTGTACAAAGATTTCCCTTTTGACATTTGAGGCTGGACTTGACTGACACCAACTCCTTCTCCCCACCATTCTGAGAGGTGAAACCTCTGCACCAACCTCTGTAAGCACAGAAAGGTATTTTTTTAGAATCATAGAATCATTTAGTTTGGAAAAGACCTCAAAGGTCATTGAGATCCTTGCAGTAGATCTACCATCAATGCTGGATCAGACTGCTGAAGACTGGCTCCATCCTGAGCTTTGTGGTGTCTCCAAGGGTTCCCACTGGAGAGTTGGATCAAGTGCATCTCTTTGCATTCAGTGCCTCCACTGGGAGGTTGATGTGCTTCTGGTTTAGGGTTCCCCACACCCAAATGATGATGGTGGCATTTGCTCTTGCTCTGTCCAGGCACAACAGCCTCCAACAGAACTGGTGGGTCTGACTGTTCCTACCAAGGCCACCAAGAGCTCCAATGAGGGCAGCCAGCTGTGATCTAACCCCAGAGGTTAAACCAGCACAAGCACCTCAAAAGCCCTCTAAAATTTCATTGTTATGGGATCTGCCTCTTATCAGCCAGTCTGGATTTCAAATTCACCTCCTGTAAACCAGTTTTGCTGGACTGGTTTCCTCACTTGTGACAGCAGATGCTTCTGCTTCTCAAGAATGAAACAGCCTCTCCTTAGAGCCACAGCTGGGCTGTGGGTACTGCTGCCCAGAACTTCCCTAACCTCATCATCTGCCTTCTCTGCCCCAGAAGATATCCCTCACTGAGAGCTGGGTCCTGGCACTTGGTCCCTGGTGGAAAGGCTGTTCTGGGGAAGTACCTTCATTGTCCAGGAGCTGGCTGAGGTGAGCTCTGAGCTGGCTACATGCTGCCTTCTGCTTTTCCCTGATGGGTTCCAGCCAGGTTTAGTTTGAGGGAAGTCTTGTCTCAGCACTGAAGCATTTGCCCATTTTTATGGCTGATTTTCTCATCCTGTTCCGTGTTACACCTGCAAACCCATCCACCCTCCGTGTTCCCATTCCTCTCTCTCCAGTCTGGGAATTCAGAACCACATCAGTGGAGAATCCCACCAAAAAAAGGAAATGCTGAGTTCACCTATCACATTTTGTGACTCATCACATCTTGTTGACCTACTGCTGGAAAAACCCATCTAAAATTTCCACAGATGCTTGATCTTTACCATAACCTTGTTCTCTGGATCTTTCTGAATGGAAAAGAGCATCAAATTGTGCATCCATAGCATCCAGACTCAGGATTTTCTCACACATCCTATTGGCAATGGTCATGTCCCCTGAAATGGTGTCTGCAACAGAAAACCAAGCCACAAAGGAAGCATCACTGGTCCCCTCTGAGGTCACCTGTTTGCAAAGGAAGAGGAGTGTTGCAGGTTAAGGCTGGATCACAAAGGGAGCCCAGAGGAGGCCTAAGGTGACTTTTGACTTGCTCCATTGCATCCATGAGCTGGCTCTTGGTCCAGCAGGAGGTCTGACTCAGAGCAGGTCAGCTGCACAAAGAACTTCTGACTTCATTTCTCAAGAACCCAATTTGCATTTAACTCCTGTCCAGTTCAGCATGAGTTTATCTTCAAACCAGGTGATCTTGCAGTGCTATCAGCTCTTTTAGGCCTGAGTAAGACTTAAAACACACAGCCAACCCTGCCAGGAAGTAGGAAAAATAATCTCTGTTTCTTACCCTCTGTTGTCTTCTGCAGCCACGTCAAACATCTTGGTCTGAGAACACTCACACTGAACCCTGTGAAGTGCATCCTTTCCTCCTGGCCCTTGCTATGCTGATTGTTTATTGTGTTCTCAAGAAAACACCCTCCCACACAGGTTACAAAACTCCCCTGAAATTCCTGCTGGATTGACACATGAAGCCCATGTGAGCATGGATGAGGAGAGGCTGTTTGCTTTGAAGGTCTGTCCATAAGGAAAGGGCTTTGGAAATGGATGGCTGTTATGCTTTGGGTGAGCAATGTGATGTAGATATCATGGATTTAGAGATGACAACATAAAGTGGGACTCAGCTCATGTAATCTTCGAGGTGTAAATCAGAACTTATCTCTCTGTGAATCCTTACAGTCATCAGAGAGGGAGAAACACATTTACAGTGTAATTCCCTTCATCTTCCAGATGTGAGCTGTGCCCTGGAAATGTGGATATTCCTCTTCTATTGACTCTCCAGGGAGTGCTGAGAACCAGCCCCTAAACAGGGTGAATCCTGCTTAGCCAAAACCAGAGCTCCTGGGACTACAAGTCGTTTAGATGGGGTGAGCCAGGAGGGAGTTCCTACAGCTCTTTCTTTGTTAGCCTGTCCTCAAGGGCCAGTTTCTTGTGAACTCATTGTAATTAGGACCTGTTCTTAATTAGGCCTGGATTTGAGTCTGCCACCTCCTACCACACAGCCTTATCACATCTTTTCTGGCTGGAGGCAGCGAGCACTGAGTGACACCTTCAGAGGTGAAGGGGGGGGAGACCAGCGTTGCCCTCCCTTCCGTGCCACATCCACGGGCCCCAGGGGATGCCAGGCCCAGCAGAGATGACCAAAGGCACAGCCCCTGAGCACAAGGGCTGCTCTTCCTCATGAGCAACCAGGCCCTTCCTCTGAAGCCTGGTCTGACATATTTCCTCTTGCAATCAACAACCTCATCTCCACATGGAGTCAGCCAGCAGTCAAACTGGAAACCACGTTGACGTAACTGCTAATTACCCCTGGCATAACTAATGTGCAGTAGCAAAGCTTGTATTTATTGAAGTGTGGGGATGGCTAGCAGAGGAACCAGCTTGGTCCAGACACTGTTGAAAAAGATCAGTTTCTTCTTAGGGAGAGAGAAGAGCTGCTGGGGTCTCATCTAGTTGCTGTCTTTTCCACGGAGGAGTCTGGACCACGATTCTGGAAGTGTGTCCTCCTCCTGGCCTTCTGAGGTATGTGCTGTGTTTTCTATGACTTTGGGCTATGGAAAGACTTAAAAGTACAACTCTCAGGACCAGAGGATTTGGCCATTTACTAGGTGGTGTTGTAATTTTCCAGGCAATATCTGAGTGTGGCAGGCCAGGGTGGGGTGGGGTGGGGAGAAGATGGGAGATGTATCTACCAGAGGATCAAAGAAATGCTGTTTGACAACATCAGCAGCAGGACTCTAATTCAGCTGTGTTCTCATCCAGCTAAGCCTTGAGTCACCTCTGCAATTCATCATTTGTCATTTCCCAACAGCCTGTCCCAGCGCTGTAGTACCTGCCTAGAGGCAATTTTTATCCTGCTGTGCAACCTGCACCTCCCAAGCCAGTCTGTGAGTGCTGCCCTTTGTTACAGGGCCTGGCTCTGCCACTAAGAGCTGGACTTTGTTGTCTTTGACCTTTTGAGCAGCTGCAGGCAGCTCTTGGGCTGCCCTTCATCCTCCCTTTGGCCAGACTCAACCAGTCTGAATCCCTGATTTCCAAAGGTATGTGCTCCATGCCCCAGACCACCTTGGCAGCATAACTGAGAGCAGCTCCAAATCAGCCAAATCTCAACATCATTTGGGAGTCCACGTACATGGTGAAATCCTGGCCCTAATATACAAACATCTTTCAGGAAGAGAAATCAAAGGAGGCTTAATAAGCAGGTTGTATTAATAAGTAAAGATATTTCATCCTCTTAAAAAATGTATCTGAATGAAATCACAGCATGGATTAATTTCTATATAGACCAAAATGTTCACAAAATCCAATTGCAGTTATAAGTGTTGCTACAGCTTATGAGGAAGTGTGTTGTTATCACTGCATGGCAGAAAGAAAATTCCAGAAATTCAGAATTCAGGCTCCAGTGTTGCTTTAATACCCTGGGATTTCCCTTTTACCTGAGGAACAGCTGCAGAGTGAGACACCAGAAGGGAAGGGTAACCCAGGTTCTTGTTAATAGATCCCTTGGGGTGGATTGGAATCAAACAACACCAAATGACCAGTGTTTTTAAGAATATATGTGTATATGGTTTATTTTAGAACAAATTGGTTGCAATGGAAAGGAGGTACGTAGTCATTTTGATTTGTATTATCTTTAAAAATATATCTCCATATTTTTATAAATATATCACTTAAGAAAATATATAAACAAAACACAGGAAGAGAAAGAAAGGATAAGAGTAGGAAGACCTCACCACCTGTAGATCTAGGGACAAGGCTTGATTGTTGCTATTTTTTCTGTTGGTTGAAGTGATGGTCACAGTCTTAATCCATCAGGGTGGAGGGAAAAGCCCCTCAAAAAAAATCTGATGGGTTAAAATATGCTCAGGTTGGGTGGGAATGGCCAGGTACCTCTCCTGGGGGGGGGAGCTTTCAGTCCTCTGGTGGGAGGCCTCAGGAATGAGTCTGGAGGCATTTCAAGGGGTTTTTGATGGTTTATGACCTCTTCTCAGCTGCCTCTCACATCAGCAGCACTTGAAGCCTTTATGGCCCACCAGAAGGGATGAAAACCCTCAGGTGACCTTCCCCAGGGGAGAGGGTGGGAGTTTTACCTGAGCTGAGCCAGTTGTGTAAGGGAGGTCAATTGCCATGAGAAAAGCACCATCCTGGCTCCACAGAATCTGCTTCTTATCATCCTTCTCCCTTATCTGGCCCAAAACCTGGCTTGTTGCCTCCAGTGACGGTTGCTCCCCCCTCTGCCTTATGCAACTCAGAGGTTTTGCCACATGAGAACCAGAAAATGAAAATATTTTGAAGATACTGATTTTTTGGTCTCCAAAGCTGAAAGAAACTGAAAGAGTGAGAATAACCACAGGGAACCTGACAGCTCTCAGCTGTGTTTGTAGCAGGGTGGTGCTTCACTGGTGGCAAGGAGGTGACTCCTCTGTCACCTCAGTGTTACCTGCTCTGCATGCACAGGGACTGTGGCACTTGGTCTGGTGGAGTTACTGTAACCAAAGATACCCAAATCCTACCCCAAGTTTTTCAGCTGAACTCTATGATATTCAAAAAGCTTGTGAGGAAGGAATGGATTTGGCATGTTTATCTCCAAAATTCAAGGATTGCCATGAGCCAGCATTTGGAGTGTTGCATAGAAAGGTTTGAGGGAAATTGTTTAAAATGGATAATGTACATCTGCTGTCCTTGGGGGGAGTTGGTAACAGTCAATCTTTTATATCCTTACATTTTCCTTGCACTTTTCTCCATAAAATTGATATGGCTCTGGACAAGGGTTCTATTTCTCACACAGAAAATGTTCCTTGAGGGAGAGCTGCACAGCAGAGGTGCTTTAGGATCACCTCTGGGACACAGGGGAAGAACAGCTGAAGCAGCTCTTGCCTCTTCTGGGAGCCTCTAATCTTTGGTCTGACTGGGTCAGTGTTTCACCCACCACCTGAAGCTCACACTCCTTTGAACACCTGGCAGAGGAGAACATGTGAATGCCCCACCCCTGCAAGCATTCAAGGCCAGGCTGGGTGGGACTTTGAGCAACCTGGTCTAGTGGAAGGTGTCCTTGCTTGGGGTCATAACAGGGGGTTTGGATGATCCCTAAGGTCCCTTCCAGTCCAAGCCATTCCATGATTCTTCCTGTGATTCTGTGAACACCATTGGCATGTGTGGTGAGCTGTGCATGGATCCCCAAGCAGAGAGGGGGCTGGCCTCAAGGTGTCTACACTCCCTCTCTGCCTGTGGCCATGGGATCTTCACTGTCCTTGAAGGGGAACAGTCCAGAAGAGCACAAATCTCCTCAATCCACCTGTCCAAGCAACATTTCTCTTTCTTGCATTTGGTTTTCTCATGTGCATTTGCCTTCTGCTGCTGTGATTTACTTTGCCCTGAAGACCTGCAGCCCTCCATCTACTTGGCATCTCTTTGACTGTTCATTTCCTTTCTCCACATGGACTGAAGACACAGGAGAAGCCTTTGGTGACACCTCATTTTTTTTCAGTAGAATCCCAGCACCATATAGGTTGGAAAAGATGTCCAAGATCATCAAGTCACATCTTTAATCAATCACCACCTTGTCAACCAGACCATGGCACTGAGTGCCACATCCAGTCATTAAAGTAGAAACAGTACTGCCCTCTGGTTAAAAATCCCCTTTTTTTTTCAGTACTGCAGAGCTGTTTCCATTTCCCTGTATTTGCTCAGCTATTTTACAACTTGCCCTGCTTTGAGCACAAGGTTGGACTGCTGCCATTAGCATCTGATAGAAAGAAAACTGAGGGAGAAATCAGGAGAACATCCACAGGGAGAAGCCAGATTTGGACTTCAAAACAACTTCCAAAAAAAAGTGCTGCAAGTCCTGTTCTTTTTTTCTACCACAGTATGGAAAACTTAACAAAAGTATTTCATGTAGGAATCTCTGATCTCCCAACTGTGGGAAGACTGGAGGATCCAACAGAATTTTTTACAAGCTGAAGAAATGGAGGTTTGTCTTAATGGAACAGACCACAGGGGAGTTGGATCACTGGGCAGCAGAGCTCACTGAGCATCTCTCACCCAGAAAGTCCACAGCTCAGGGATAGGCACTGCCTCCTCTAGCTTGAAAGGCAGAGAAGACCCAGTAACTAAGCACTGGAGCACAAATTTTTATAAAAAACAGTGAAATGCAAAACCATGAGCTTGTAGACCTCAGGAGTATGCTGAGAGGTTCACTACTTCTTATGTTTATATCTGGTTATGACAACCAACACGTTGTTACAGCATTCCCAGACTTTTGGAAGTGGAGGAAAAGGAGCCCAGTTGGGTTGGCAGTGAATGAGCAGTGGAAATAGACTGCTCTGTGCCAGCTGTGTCCCACCTGCACAGGCCATGGCCAGCTCTCTCCAAGCTGAGGGTCACAGTCCCCTCCTCTGCATTTGCCTTCCAGGGGAGCAAGAGCCCTTCACTGAAATCCTGCCAGGATGCTGTGGCTGCTGCTGCTGCAGGTGTTGGTGAGCTGCCCCTGGCTGGGACACAGCGAGGTGGTGAACTCCTTTGCAAGCTGTCCTCAGTTTTTCTACAGGAATACTCCCCCAGATCAGTCCCTGAATCCACAGGCCCCAGCCTGGATCTGCCAGCGCTACAAGAACCAGTATCACTTTGCCACCCTGTACGACAGGAACAGAAGAATTCCCGTGTACTCTGCTTACATCTACCAGCCTGGACCTGGCAACAGATCGAAATCATGGTTTGTTGAGCCCCAGGTGAGTGTCTTTCTTGCAGCACATCACCCTCCAGTCATTAAAAGATGAACTGCAGCATTTAACCCAACTTTTCTATTTCCTCCCACCCCTGTA
>VZRX01024081.1:8446-22149 GCA_013398075.1 Notiomystis cincta | reverse complement strand
CACACTGTTTTGTTTGGGATATGCTGCTTTACCTACTGAAGTTGGCATCACAGCTCTACCAGCTCATATTAAGCTTTTTATATCTAAATTATAGCAGTCAATATTGTATGAAACAGTCAGTGCCAGATCTTCAAATGAAGATTTTAGGAATTCTTCTGCCTGAATTCATAAAAGACGCAGCTACCAATGCTGGTAATTTTGGCTTGAAAATACAAAACTTCTGAGGTGTTCTCTGGAGACATAGTGGCAAAAAGTACATATTTAGCATCATTAGAAGTAAATTATTTAAAAAATAAGAGAAAATTACTCTGACTTAGAAAGAGAGAAACAACTTGAAACTACAAGTCCTTGAAAGAGAGTCCAGTTCATGCTCTGCCCATCTGATCACAGTTACCCTTGGGTCTGTAGGGCTTTAATGGCTTTTCAGCCACAGACAACATTTCAGCCAACAAATGTTTTAAAAACATCATCATTCTGGTGACAGAGCATAGAGTGGTAATAACTAGAGAAGAGATTTGGCAATAAAACCTGTTTTTTCTGATCCAAAGCATTGCTCAGGAATTTCTGGCTGTCCTCCAGCCCTCCACACAACACCAGAAGATGTACAACACCTTTGAAGTTTATGACCACGTTAAACTTGATCATTTCTTTGGTAACAGCTGCTGTGTATGTCAGAGAAATGCAGAAATGCCCCAAAATTTACTGGATGTGATTCCATTCCTGTCCTCCCACACTCCAAGTGTGGAGTTGATGCCCCAGGTTCCTCATGACCTACTAGTCCCATTTCTTGTAGGCTTTTGGGGACTGTTTTGAGGAATGTTTTGGGGACTGTTTTTGAGAACACAAGGTTTTGTGGAGCTGTATCAGACAGGGAGGGTCCTGAGATTGGACCTGTTCCTCTCCATCACCCTGGGTGGGACAGGCTGGGGCAGCTGCCCTGAACCCAGAGCAGGAGTCTCCCATAGCCAGGAGGAGGCCCAGGAGATCGGGAGCAGCGATGGGAGCCAGCAGGGAGGGGATATCTGGGTATGAAATGTTCCAAAATTATAAAAGGTCCTGCGATGACTCACGGTTTCGAGCTGTTACGTGAGCAGGTATCTGTTCCCTTGTGCTGAGTAAGGGCTCTGGGCTGCTTGCAGATGTTGTTATTGCAAAGGCTCACATCCCTTGTCCTCTCCTGGCAGCTCCGAGCCTGCTCCTCTGCCCCCTCCCAGGAGATCCACCCACGCTGTCCCTGCAGACTCCAGCAAAGGGTTGGCACTGTTTCCCTTCTCTTTCCCTCTCTCAAATTTCAGACTCAGCTCAGTTATGCTTATGCTCTTTTCCCACTCAGCTCCTCCCCTCTCTTTCGTTTGCCCTGCTCTGGTCACAGTTGTCACACAATATTCCTGAGAGAGCAGGGAGTGTGTTACTGACAGTGCTGTTCGTGGCTGGCCAGGCTCCCAGCTGGAGCTGGGTTTGTCCCAGGCAGTCAGCAGTGTCTGTGGGTGCTGCTCTGTGCCTGCCATAATCCTCCTGTTGCTTTCATCTTCCCAGCTCCTGCCCAAAAGCGGCCGAAGCTGCTCGACTCCTCCTGACAGACCTTTGGTCCAACAGGGAGCTCCAGAGTGTGCTCAAGCAGGTAAGGACAATGCTCCTGCTTCTGGGAGTCAGGAACAGCCCTGGGTTGTTCACTTGCTGAAGTGGGGAGGTGGTAAAGGCCCTGATCCAGCAGCAAATAGAGCAGGGCCCAGGAGGAGCCTGGGGCACTTGGGTACCCACCTGGGATCTGAGCAGGTGGCAGAGGTCACTCCTGGGACTCACTCTGGGGACAAAGTGGATGGTGAGGTGCCAGTGTCAGACACTTCCTCCCTGAGGATGGGGCTGGAATGCTCCCCAGCACAGCCTCCTGGTTCTGGGCTGGGACACTTGGGCATCTCGCCCTCACTTAGGGGATTCTCTCCATTGCAGTCCAGCAGGTCCCAACAGGTGCCTGGCAAGGTCCCTCCTCTCTTTGCCCCATTTTCTTCTGTGTCCATAACCCTGCCCTGTGGTTACATCCCCCCTGCAGTCAGGGTAAGGTTTCAAACCAAAAGGAGGAGTATTTGGGATTTGTTTTGCTCCCTGCAACAGAAACTGGGAAAGTGCAGAGCCAGACGGGCACTGAGCCTGGTCCCAGCCCCAGCCCCAGCTCCAGCTCCCAGCCTCAGCTCCCACTTTCAGCTCCAGCTCCCAGTAGCTTTTTTTGAACAAGCTGGGGTTTTCCAACTCAAGAGCAGCAGCAGCTGCAGAGAGCAAAGAGCCAAATTAAAGAGAAGAGAGGAATCCCTACAAAGGGGAGCACCTGGGGGCAGAAGTAGAGCATCCAAACTCTGTTCCCAGTAAGGGACTCTCTGCACAGGAGCTGGGGTAGTTTTGTGCCAGGCTCTGCTCACAGCCCGTGCCAGCTCATTTTGGTGTGACTGAGTCACTCTGGTGTTCACACAGAGCCTTATTGCATAGGTAAACATCAGGGGAGGAAGATGGGAGCCTGCAGGGGCATATGCATCATGCAAAGACTTCTGCTCTTTTTTCAGGATGAGGAATTAAATGAAACAGTACTCCATGAATGATTAAATAAAAGTTTCCTCCAAAAACCTGGAGGAGTCCAGCTCTAGGTTGATGGAAAGCAATGCAAGGAAAAGCAACCTAGTCTAGTGGAAGGTCCCTCCCCATGGCATGAGGCAGAATGGATGAGCTTTAAGGTCCCTTTAATCCAAACCATTCCATGGTTCTGTGGCTCCATGGAGTTCATTCAGTAAGGATGACAAAGGCACCCAGAGGGCTGAGAGAGGAGATTGGCTGAGAATGAAGCACACTTGACTCAATAGCTGCTCTCAGTGTAGAAACTGATATGCACTCATTGTGCTTCCTATGTTTCTGCTTTTTCAGCAAGGGTTTGATAAGAACATGATGGGATCTTTAGCTGGAACGACCTTCAGGACCCTCTCCTCCAGATTTTAGAGCCTCTCCATTCACATTCAGGCTGCAGGTGAGAAAATGGCTCTCATGGTGCATTTGGGGAACAGGAATCCTTTGAGATTGTTGCTACTTTTGATCACCTCAAAAGTGTGTTTGTGAGATTTTCATCCCAAATCTTCCCAGCCTGATTTGTTCCTATGAGAGGTGAGGGGCTGTGCTGTCCCTGGGCCCAGGGCACACATTGCCCCCACTGCCCAGCTGTGCATTTTGGAGATGCTCGGCACAGATGTTACAGGACAGAAAAAGCTGCTGGATTTGGCTTTGCCTCTTTCTTCCTTTGCCAAGCAATCATTTATTCAGTGCATTTTTCCAAAGCCTCACAGGTGAGGCTCTACCTGGCAGTGCCCTCATTCCTGAACTTTGAGCATTGTTATCCAGGCAGTGCCAGTGATGTGCAGTGAATTCCAGCACATCCATGGCTTCAGCCATTAGCCTCAGCAATTGTTTGAGCCCTTAATCCACCTGTTAACCTCAGGTCAGAATTGAGAACCACATTCTGTCAATTGAAAATCCCAATGGAGAATCCAGGGATGAGAAGCCATGGGCAGAATTTCCAGGGCATCATTACTGATTTATATTGAGTGTGAAATGGGAATTGAACCCATCAGCCACTTTCCATGCAAGGGGAAAGCTTTAAGCACTTCGCAAATATCAGAGATCTCTTGGGTGGTGTCTGAGATTATGCAGAGGGAATTATTTGCTCTCTTCCCCAGCATGGTCCTTGTGATCAAACCAAGAGAAAACAGTGCCAAAGCCCCTTCCTTCCTTCTGCTCAGGAATGGATTTCACTTCCTGCTCTGTTGGGCTGTTTTCACTGTGACTCTGAGGAGTGTGGAAGTCCAGGGTGAAAAGCTATGGGCAGCCAAGAAACTGCAGCCAGGCTCAGAGAAAAGATTAAAAATTGGGGTTTGCTGTAATGAAAAGATCTCTTGAATGCTTTAATTATCTGGGGTTTTGCTTTTTCTTTGTTTTATTTTTTTTTTCCATTTCAGAATTTGGAGCAGATTCATGTCCAGGAAGAACAACCCTTCCATGATTCCTTAGGATGTTAAAGATGTAAAGAGTTTCTGAGTTCAACTCAACCGTAAAGCAAACCAAACACATGGATTTCATGTGGATGACACTGATATTTTAAAGCATTTTCTTCTTTTTAGGGTGGAGAAGGGACTTTTATATACTATCTCAATGTCAATAATTATTTTTTTGCCAAGAGTGTGTCTGTGTAACTCTGGGTGTGATGCAGAGCTGTGTGCAGGCAGCACACACAGAGCACATGTGGGGAGCAGGATCTTCCTCCAGCTTAGTCCCGTGTTTTCCACCCAAAGTTGGGGTGATTGTGCAGTTTAACTCCTTGCAGGGTTTTATTCCAATTCCACCCTATCCATGCACCAAATACTGCCATGCTAAAACTTTGTCACAATGTATTTTTATCCACAAACACAAAAATAGTCAATTTTAGGTCGAGTTCCCCCTTTGCATCTGGCCATTATTAACAGATACACACAAGGATGGTCTTCTTTCCAAGGCTGGTTATTCCTAACAGTTATGAACAAGGGCTTCTTCTCTGCTTAGGACTTTTCTCTGATAATTGTTAGCATTTTCTTTCCTGTCACATGAAATCTTTATCTCAAGAAGCAAATTGACACCTGCAGATTCTCTCCCAGGCCTCGATCACTCTTCCCTGAAGCTGTTTGTGAGGGGACAATTGGGACACAGCTGCAGAGCTCGAACATTCCCAGGTCCTGATCCATTCTGAGCAGCAGAACAATTCCAGTTCCTGACTGTACCTGGACAAAGGTGACGTTTGAGAAGCTGAGCAGGACAGGCCAAGTATTTTCCCCCTGGAATCATTGACTGCCACATGAATGAAAGAAGAGAGGGATATGGCTTCTTTAATCATATTTTGTTTTTATTGATCAATGTAAAGAACTGGTATTAACGTGCAAAGGAATGTGAGCACTTGTGTGATGTCAGGTTTGGAAATGTTTTATTTCTCGGGATCTTGATTTGCATTAATCTGCCTGTGATGCTGAGGCTGTGATGAGGGACTGCTGAGCTCATTACAGGGCAACTCAATTCTTACAACCTTCCTCTCTCCAGAAGAAAAATCTCCTCCCCCTGGAGGGGACACAGCTCAGACTCACAGGGAAGGAGCAGCTGAGGCTGTGTTTGCTGCCTGTCCCTGATTATTGTGCTGGTTATTATTCCTCAAAGGGTGCAGGGGCACAGGGCCCTGTTTTTCAAATATCAGGGGCTCAGGAGGTACTTGGGAAGGATGGATTATGAGCCTGGAAATGGAAAAGCAGTCTCATTTTAAGTGTCAGGCTCCTAAATTGGTGGGATTCAGCATGTTCAGTTTACATCCGTGGGGTGATTTGTGCCCTGTGAAGTTCAGGTTTGCTCTTCTGCAGCTCCAGCTGGCCTTTGTTGGTCCCCATTTGGAGCACAGGGAGCTCCTGCCCACAGAGGGAGATCATTTCCAGCTAGTTTTCCACTTGGGCTACAAAGAGTGGCTTCATTTTGTGCACTTTGATGAGCAGCCACTCTTTGCCCACATTCGGTTGGGAGCTTTCTGTGTCGAGCTGCAGCCAAATGAGAAAGGCAAAAAAGCCCCTTTAAAGTGGAGAGGCAGAACCAGGAGAATCCAGTAGGACAGAAGTATTTCAGGAGGGTGTAAACAGAGCAAAGAGCCCCAGCCCATGGGCAAAGCCCTTCCACCCCCCCAGCAGTTCCCTTGCTGGAAGTGGATTCCCAGATGCAAAATGTTAATTTGGGCAAGACCCATCTGTGGATGGCCTCAAGGGCTGCAGCATCCACAGGGTTGGTTCAGTTTGGGTGTAAAAGAGTTCTGTGCAATTTTGCATTCAGGTTTGTTCTGTCCAACACAAGTCCTGGGAGTGAATGTTTTTCTCTGGAGAACTAATTGGGGAAGCAGAACTACAAAATGGAATGATGGAATATTGAGGAAATTCCCTCTAATTGGCTGTGATTTAAGCTTTGTTTTAAAACAGTGCAGCTGATTTCACCCCTAATGCGTTACTGAGTCACTATACAAGGCACAAAGAGTCGTAGCTTTGTGATCATCAGCTTACAATTAAATTTACAGGTACTGGAGATTTCATTGTGAGTATTGGACTCCAGGAGACAGATTCACCATTCACATAAATTTTATTACAAAAACATTGTTACAGTTGTTTTTATTACAGGTTTTTTTTTTCCCAAAGCTAACAAAATTATAAAAATAAAATCTGTCTCCATGCTCAGAGCTCTTCCAAACGTGACTGGGCAGAGCCCTGAGCAATCTCACCTGGCTGGGACGTTGTCTCTGCCCTGAGCTGGGCACACCAGGGAGGTTCCTCCCACTCAGCTGTTTTAGGATGCTGTTTGTCACTGCTTGCAAACCTCAGTGCAGAGCTCACTCAGGAGAACTGTGGGCTGCAGGAATCACAACCATTCTGCCATCCCAGGGCTGTTCTGCAGCTGGATCTTCCCTGGGAAATTCTCTGATACTCTCTATTTTCCTCTCAGTCTCTCTTTAAAATCTGGACCCCAAACTCCACCCAAGTCAGTGAAGTGACTCTGATGCCCAACTGTGAGAAGGGAAAATCAGACATTGGAATAACTGGTATTGCTCATAACCAGCAATTCTGGGAGCTCAGTGAGGTTCCCTCCAACATAAATTAATGCTGTTTTCACCTCCAATATAGTTTTTTTTTTCATTCTGGGGAGGTATTTTTTTAAGGCGTGATTTTAACTGTGACATCATCTCTGATGAGCTGGTTTCCTTTTCCTTGCTCCTTAAAAAACCAGGGTAGGGCACACCCCCAGGACAGAGACAAGGCAGGTCTGTGGTACAGGGATGGAGAATTCCTGAGGAGGAGGAAGGAGTGTGGTGAGCAGCAGCAGGAATAGGAGCAGTTGGACATCCAGCCATGTAAATAAACACCACCCTCATTGTCCTGGGCGCAGCAGAGCTTTTTTGGTCTATTTTCTTCTAAGTGCTTTGTTTATTTTGTGTGTGTACAATCCCACCCCAGCATTTCAGAAGCCTCATGGACGAGTTGAAGGCAGTTTTATTCCTTTCTGAACACACACCAGTGTGAGACCAACTCAGCCTTACCAGTCCATAGCTCTACAATGTATTCTGTAAGATATAGGTATGTGAGAAAAATGTCTCAGAGTTTTGTTTTGGCTGTACTGTATGTATTTGCTTCATTGAAAAAGCTGAAATCAATAAAAATTGCTGGAATTTCTTCAAGCCTTCTGGTTTGGATGGTTTTATTTTGGTTGTTTTGCCAGAGTTAGGAAAGAAGAAAGGTCTGAAAAAACCCTGTTACCCTGCAGCAATCAGTTTGGACTGCTCTGCCTTACCCAACAGGAGTAAGGAAGCTGTAAATCCCATCTCTTCCAGCCTGGCACTGCCCAGGCTCCCCAGGGAATGGGCACGGCCCCAAGGCTGCCAGAGCTCCAGGAGTGTTTGGACAGAGCTGCCAGGGATGTCCAGGGTGGGATTGTTGAGGTGTCTGTGCAGGGCCAGGGGTTGGACTGGATGATCCTTGTGGGTCCCTTCCAGCCCAGGATCTTCTATGATTCCATGATTTCATCCTCAGTGGGTTTCTCTCCCAGGATCTTTCACAGCCATCACTTCTGTCCATGAAGGAGTTAATTACCATCAGGGTCATTTGTGTCACTGCTGAAAGGACCCAAAGATTGTGGCAGGGAAAACCCCTCAGTTTCCTCTGGACCTGCCCCCTCTGAGCTGTGGTTGAAGCTCCCTGGTTGGGATATTTGAAAGGTGTGGTGAGGGTGAGAGGATCCTCTCCAGATTCTCTCTGGGCCAGGCTGGGCAGGCCCAGCTCAAAGCCGCTCCTCACACAGACCCAGCAGCTCCAGGACCTCTTCTGGACCCATCCCAATGGAATGATTTCCTTCCTCAGCTGAGGAGCCCAGAACAGCACAGGGCAGAGGGTGAGTGAGCCTGGGCCTGTGCTGGGACATCCCAGCCCCTTCTGATCTCTGCTCCATCCCTATCCATACCTGATATTCCCTTGGAGTCTTTGTCACTGGGATGGGCTAGCCATGAATGGTCCACGGAGTCACCTCCATGCCCATCTCACAAAAGATAAAATTATTTCACTCCATGTGTGCCACTTAACATATCTGTGCTGGTGTTTGTCTGTCATTTAACTCCCTTTGCTTACTGGTCTCTAGTTCCACAAAATTCCAGAGACATTCCTCCATCCTCAGGAATGTCATTGATGTATCAGGTATAGGAGCTCATAGGAATCCTCCCCTTTTCTGACAGGCATCACACACTGGAAACAGTAAATACCTGCTCTTCTCTACTCCTGTCCTTCCTGAGTGCTCCTTCTTCCTATACCCACTGACCCCCCCAGTCTCCTGGCAGGTCATTCCCCTCTGCTGGGAGATGCTCTGACTTTTTGGCTCATTCTTCTGACTCCAGCTGGTTATTCCTTCAACTGCTTTGGCAGGTTTAGTGTAGTTTATGTTGAACTTGGAAGAGGTTGTGAAGCCTTTCCTATTTTTGCCTTCAGCTGTTTGAAAACATCTGCTGGTACATCTTTTTTCTGCTGCTTACCCAAGCCAGCTGCCTTCTGCCCTTCCTCAGGGAATTCCTCACAGGGATGTGCTTGGACTGGGCTTCAGGGTGATGAATGCAGCTCACATTGCCTGGAAATTTTAACACTCCCTTTCCTTTTCCCTTTAAAAGCACCTTCCTCTAAGTTTCTGTTTTGGAGGATGAGCCTGTGGTGATGGATATGAAGGCTTTTGTTGAGCCCAGAATTTTCCTGCTAATCAGGACCAAATTAGAAGCTGCATCTGCACCCTTTGGGGACTCCCAGCATGCTCCATGGAATTGCTGCTGATAACATCAAAGGATTTGGCCTCTCCATCAGACCCTGCAGGAACGTGAGCCCAGTGCACGTGGGGAGAGCTGAAGTGCAGGATGAACAAAGGACTTTGTACTCCCAGAGCTGGGGAACACCGGAGTGTGCGAGCACTGGAGCACCCTCACAAAGGGAATAAGGAAGCAGCACCTCTTGATCTCCTTCAGAAGACTCTTCAAAGCAGACACCTGGCAAAGGGGAATGAGCTCAGCTCCAAGCTGTGTTTGGTATTTACTCAAGGCAAGGCTGAGGAATAATCCTCTACCACTGCCAGGATCTCATGAACAGAGGATTTGCATCCCATCAGACAGGCTGGGCAGTCTGTGAGCCCATGTGAAGGGCAAGGGACAGGTGCCACCCCCTGCACATGGCTCAGAGCTGCTTTCCAGGAGCACTCTCTGCTGCTCTGCTCAGGCTGATGAAGGGTGGGTGAGCACTAAAGGATTAAGCACAAACTCAAATGTCTAAACTGGCTTTGGGTGGACCCAACAGCCCTTCAAAACCTAATTGCATTTCAGCTGTGGTCACTTCTTCCTCAGACTGCTCCTGGGCCCAGGCACAGCAGGAGTGTTTGTAACTGGCTTTGAATGCAATACATAAGTAATTGTTTTATAAAAGCCCATTAGGGAGCAATGCTGCCCATTAGGGAGCTCCAGCAGTCCTTGGGAGGATTAAATTTGACATCACAAACATCACCAACTGGGGATGTCCAGTCTGCAGCTTCTTCAGGCATGAATCCCACCTGAAGTCACATCTAAGAAAGATCATATCAATGACAGACTGAAAGAGTGAGTTGCTTTCTACTCAGTCTGGAGTGTCTACAAGGAATGCAGGTGAGTCCTACTGTCCACTCCACTTGACACTGGAGAAGGGCAGGACATGACAATGTAGCTCAGAACAACAACTCCAGTTGGGAAATGAATTCTTGCTCACCAGTGGAGCCAACACACAATCAGGTGCTTGGATATCTGTTCATGTGCAGCAGGTGAAACAAATCCCAAGAAAACACTGGGTGTTCTGGGGTCTGCATCCTGTGTGTGGACACATGACAAAAGCCCATTTCTTGAAAGGGAGGTGTGTGGACACACACAAAGACCACTGGGAGGTTGCAAGAAAAAGACAACCATGTGATTCAACTGTGCTGTGAAATGGGTCCCTTCAGAGCCCAGCTCTGACAGTCACAGATGCGCTGATTTAGCTCAGCTGTAACAGGATGTTGAGGATTGTTTCCTTTTATTAGGGAATTTTGTCCCATAAGTTCCTAAGGAATGGTAATGGCTAATACTTAAGGAGAACAAAAGAAGTGGCCAAGCCCAGGAGAAGACGGCATCTGGCTGCACTTCTCTGTCTGAGGGTTTCTCGGAGAGGGCGGCTGTGCTCTCTTTCTCTCGGTTTCAGAGGAGGATGCTTGGAGCTGCTGCTTGGGGAAGGGAATTCGCTGCCACCACTGTAGTCCAGCCCAGTCTGCTTCTCCTACCGCGGGTGAGCCTCTGCTCGTGAGAGCAGCCACTGAATTGGTGCCCTATTAATACTACACTAGGACAGGGACTTTTTCACCATCTGTTGGGGGCCCTGAGACCCTGAACCTNAGGGGAGTGCCTGGGGCCGAGAGCAGGCTGTCAGTGGTTTCTGGTTCTGTTCGTTGTTACTGTCATAGTTGTTGTTCGTTTGCCCTATATACATACTAGCAAAGAACTGTTATTCCTATTCTCCTATCTTTGCCTGAGAGCCCCTTAATTTCAAAATAATAATAATAATTTGGCGGGAAGGGGTTTACATTTTCCATCCCCTAGGAGGCTCCTGACTTTCTTGGCAGACACCTGTCTCTCAAACCAGGACACGGGACTTGCAGCAGGATTCAAGGGGAGAAAATGGATGCTACAGGGTGCAGAGCACCCACAGAGCGCTCATTGTCCCAAAGAGAGCAGGCACTAAATCCTTGGAAACCGTACAGATCCTACAGCCCCTGGGATCCCAAATAATTCATGGGGCTCCACCAGCAAAGCCCCGTCTCGCCAGCCAGGCAGCCCCTGGCATGGCCCCTTCCCATCCCATAGCACAGCGTCAGAGTCTTTTTCCTCTACCTGTGATGCTTCAGGGCAGATTCCACTCTTTTTCTTCAGGTCCATGGGATTCCATCCCATGAGTCCCAGTCACCAGAACTTCCTGACTCTCCCAGGCCACACCACTTCCCATACAAGAGAATTCCATGGCCCTGATTCCGCCCTGAGCTGTGCAGGGCACCTGTAGGAAGCATCAAGCCCAAGCCAGAAATCTCAACAGCCCCGAGGACCTCACAGCACCCACACCTCCTGCAGGGACACATAAAGCTCCTATTGGGACAAACTGGCTCAGCAAAGTCCCTCTGTCTGAGTTTTCCAGATGTTGCATGGGATCACCCCAAGCACAGGCTCTGCTGTGGCCTCATGGCAAGACTCAGTGGCAGTGCCACAGCCCCCCAGGGCATGCTGGGGGCGACACACGGCAACTCATGGCACAAAGCCCCACTCCACACAGGTTCCTGTGCACAAGAGTTTGGCATTTGCACCCAGAGCCTCCCAGCACCCACCTCTAGGGCAGCTCCTCTGGGAACCGGGGCTGGCTCAGGAGAGGGCAGCAGTCCCATAGGGACTCATTCCCTGATCACCTGCCCAGGAACAGGCAGGACTTGGGCTCCTCTGTACAACTCTCCTTTGTACCTCTCCCAGTTACATGGCCTTGCAGATTGGAACTTGCACAGAAGCTGTAACAGATCCCAGATTGTTCTTGGCCCCTTTTTTTGGTGCTTCCTAAGCTTGTCTTTGTCACAGCAGAGCCGTTTGAGGGACCCCCAGGAGGCATTCCAAGCACAGGGCCCTGCCCCTTTCATCCAGCACCAGTAAGCCTCTCCTCTGCACTGCTGGGATGCAGAAAACGCTGCAGCACTGCCTGAGCCTTCACAGCACCTTCTCCATCAGGGTAGGGGCAGCAGTGACATCCAGAGCAACATTTCCCAGATAAAGAAAACTGAGAGCAGTTTGTCAGGCTGTGGCATCTACTCCTGAGCCCCAGGAATGCCTCTCTGACTCCCATCACAATTTTCTGCAGCTTGATCCTCTCATGCAGAAAAGGCTTTGATGAGAGGTTTGATCTAATTGCCTCCCTCTTACCCCTTCCTGGATGTGGTGGCAGAAATGAGACGAGATGATGAGATGATGAGATGAGATCCCTGGTGCAGAAATGAGATCCCTGGTGCTCCCAGCCTCCTCATCCCAGCTGATGGAGGCCAAAAAAGTGTTTTAGGACAAAAAGAGCACTGCAGGAATCTTTGCAGGATACCAGGGAATGTCATTGGGAAGGTGTAACTGTTGACAGGCATTTTTAGGAAGCAGATCTGGTCTTGATCAACACTTCGGTCAATGTTTCAGGTCCTGGATGAGATCTCAGATGTCTCAAAGGTAGGGAATGAACAGAGATGAGCACAGTTCTTGCAGTGGTCCCAGAACTCAGTATTGTGTGGGTGCAGAGCCTGCAGGGGTCCTGCCTTGGCTGCATTTCTGAAGAGGAGGAGCAAAGCAGCCAACTCCCTCCCAGGCTGGGCAGCAGAGAAGAACCCCCTCAAATCCAAGATGGATCTGGCTTCCCAAGGGAATGCCATGGGAAAGGAAGTAGGTGGAAATTTTCAAGGGTAATAAATCTTCTGGAGGTTCCTGGCACTGCAAAACCCAAATACTTTCCCAGAGAAGGAGAGTTCCTCCTGCCTGTCCCTGGCACTTCTCTCCACAAAGAGCCTCACAGGGTAAGGATCTTACTGAGAGAGCTGAGCTCAGGCAGTCCCTGTCACTGCTTTGGGTCCTCAGGCCAAGTTTCAGTGTAGGAGATGCCCTAGCCTGTGCTGTACAATGAAGGGCAGCAGAGATTTGCTTTGTGCAGCTCAGTGCTTTCTTCTCAATGTTTTTTACTCTTTTCCAGAAGCCTCTTTCTCTCCCAGTACAGGTAACTCCTGCTTCAATCAACAAGGATCTCTCCCGGCAGAACAGGAAAGTCAGTCCCACTGATTTTCCCAGGGCTGAAAGAAATGCTAAAAAAATGTAAAGGCAAAAATTGGAGATTATTTGGGAGCCTTTGAGTTCCACCCTCACCTTTTCTTTAGCACTTTTTACCAGTTTTATCAATGGTGAAAATTGATTCCTGCTTCCTTCCAGGGGAGGAGACACAGCCAGGAGGGAGAAAGATACTGGAAAGGATCACTGGAGCAGGATTTCAGTGGGACCCTGGATTTTCCAGGTGGCAGCACATCTCCTAAATGGCTTCTGTCATTCTTGGCTGTGCAATGAGAAACTGGCTGTGCCTATCCCAAATATTTTTCTTTTTTCTTTCCCAAGGGTCACCCAGAAATGATTTCCCACAGGAGAAGAGGAGCCAGGAGAGAGGGAGCCAGGAGGAGATGTCTCAGGGAGTGTTTGTGGTATTTGCAGTGATGGCTCCCTGGTACATAGAGCAAATCCCACACCCAGCAGCCTTCTGCCCCTGGAGCCTGCCCCAAGCTCCCGAGAGCAGCAGCACCACTGCAGGCTGAGCCAGCGTGGGAAAGGAATGGTGAGCCCAGCTGGGGCTGAGTCACTGCTCCGCCCTGCGGGAAACAGCAGGAGGCAGCGCCTGGAGAGGTTCCCGAAAAAGGCAGAGCACGAGAGGGTGGTGGTTCAGTGCCACGGAACCCCGATCCCATCCTCACTGCTGGAAACTGCGGCTAAAGCAGGGATGGAGCCACGTGCTGAGTCAGCGAGGAGGGAGGGAGGGAGGGAGGGAGGGAGG
>VZRX01024079.1:72434-95775 GCA_013398075.1 Notiomystis cincta | reverse complement strand
AGGAAGGAAGGAAGGAAGCCATGTTGGTCGGCTGGTTGGTGAGCAATTTGCAGGTAAGATGACCTCACTTTGGCACACTGTTGTTATTAATAATGTTGCTGTTACTGTTCATTTTCTTATCTGATTGCCACTTCTAGTAATTTTTTTTTTAATCTCAGCTAGTAATCTCTGTCTTTTGTCTCTCTCACAGGAGGGGTGGGGAGCGGGGTGTGAGACTGCCATTCCTAAATCATGACACACTCCTTCATGTCTCTTCTAGGCTTGTGCTTCCCATTTTTCTCTATCACTTTAACCCTGACATGAACCTATGCTATGGCCACAGCTTCAGGATCTGACAATCCTCCACAGTGCAGCTCTCCTTCTGTCTGCAAAGTCCTGCTCTCCATCTGGACTGACACTCCCTACCCAACACCTGTCGTGGCAGGGCGCCCCCCTTTGCTCAAGACCCTTCACTGTCTTTGTAGTTCTCCTTTGGATGCTCTCTAATAACTTATTATCTTATATTGTGGTGCCCAAAACTGCCCCCAGCACTCAAGGTGAGGCCGTCCCAGCTCAGAGCAGAGTGGGACAATCCCCTCCCTTGCCCGGCTGTGATGCTGTGCCTGATGGCCCCAGGACACGCTTGGCCCTCCTGGCTGCCAGGGCACTGATGGCTCAGATTCACTTGTGCTGCTCAGCTTTCCAGCATCTCATTCCCCAGTACATCCAGGGTTGCCCCATCCCAGGTGCAGAATCTGGCACTTTCCCTTGTTGAACTTCATATGGCTGGTGATTTTACCTCTGGGGCCAGAACTCCCTCCACAACTGCAAGCATCTGGAATAATCTTCAATATTTATGCCTCTCTACACACTACATGTTTTAAGTGTTAGCTGAGAACATATCCTTTCTTCCTTAATTCCTTTTTGTCATTGGTATTTGTTTCTTACTCGACTCTATACTTTTAATTAAACCTATAAAATAGTTGTACAATTTCTTTAAATACTCTATACAAAACTGTTGTATTTATGCATTGGTAATTTACACTACACACATTTTATAAGCCTATTCCTTTACCATTCATGAGAATACCTACTGTTTATTTAATAACTACCATATTATATAATACATATGCTATCTATAAGCTACAGAAGTCTTAAAAACCACACAACCACACACTAATTTAGCATATAAAACTTTAATTTTTTTTAAGAGTGATTTCACAGAACATGTGTAATAACAAAACCACATGCTTTTTCAATTTACCAATTATTGTTGTTTATTTGTTGTTTTCAAACTTTGAAAGCTGTATTCGATACTGAGAGAAAATGTAGGTTTTGGTGACAAGAGGAAACTGATGGCTATTTTTTTGTCCCTTTTGTTTTCCTCTTACAGAAAACTAGCAGGAAATACATCTAAGTAAACAATGTAGATGTCACTGCATGTAAAGTCGATTCTTTGCTTGGTGCAGAGAATGACCAGTTTGGTTTAAGCACAAGCAGATGTTTCTATCTGACCATCTGGCCTCTATTTGCTTATCCAAAATCCTATGCTCCCTCTTTTACACAAGGGGAGGAAAGGTAGTAATGATGATTTTTGTTGTTGTTGATTGTGGAAGGAAATCATAATTGTGTTATTTCTTTGTAGAAATAAAGAGGAAATGTGAAAATAAAATATTGCAATTAAAAAAGGAATATTTTAAGTGAGGTATGAGAAAATAATTTCTCCATTCAGTAAATCATCATTTTTGAAAGTTCTGATCTGAAATGCCATGAACTTGTCTCCTCTCTATTCTGCACAAAACCTATCCCTGAAAACCTATGTGCATCTGACC
Source organism: Notiomystis cincta (assembly GCA_013398075.1). NCBI lineage: Eukaryota > Metazoa > Chordata > Aves > Passeriformes > Notiomystidae > Notiomystis > Notiomystis cincta. The sequence goes on along the minus strand of VZRX01024079.1, from coordinate 93,964 downwards.
CATAGGGAGGGCATGGCCAGGTCTTCAGTCATAAATAAGCCTTGTATCCATGACCTGCAAAGGAGTATGTTTTATTCTTCATTGACCGGTTTCCATGAACTCTATAATGTGTTTATTTTTCAGTAGCCATCCTTTTTTTTTTGAATTAGCTTGACAAATTTGAAATATTAGGGCCAAGAAATAAAAATTCTGGTAACACAAACCTGCTTGATTTGACTCTCCAGGATATTTTCTTGTACTTAAATTTTGAGTGAATGCAAAGCTATTAGTAGTTGTAATTTGAGCTCATATTCTGTGAAAAAGTAATGCTCATATCAACAGGTCCTTGCAATTCTTTTTGTGAAATGCAAAAGTTTCAAGAACTTAACATCTTTTCTCACTCTTTGCACCACAGACTAAGCAAAGGAACATCTGTTTTTTTAATCATGTCAATGAGTAGGATTGCCTCTGCCTACAGAGACCAGACTCAAGCCATCCAAAACCCATCCCAACCTTTTCAGACTTTAATCACATACAAATGCATTGATAAATGGAATTAATATATAAGCTCATTTTTGTGTTTTGAGATCCAAATATTTCTGCCTTCCCTCTACAAGATGAAATAAAATGAGGGTTGTGCTGGACACACCTTTGTGGCACCAAATGTCAGTGGACCAAAGTTACGGTTTTCTTGTAGCCCCACAACAGAAATTAAGCCAAGTAATGCAATTACAGATCTCTATCCTTATGTTTCATAACAAGGTTGGTCTATTTTTCTTTTAATATCAGTGTATTTTCAAAATTGTTCTTGCCTTTTGTTTTCATGTGAATGTTAAAATTTTCACCTTTCTATACATGAAGATCATCAGCCCATCATACAAATTCTCATGGTAAAAAACCACTCAAAACTCTTGTTTTCTACATTTACTGCAGTACATCAGGCTTTCACTAATTCCATGACTTGTATTGCACACTTTGCGCTTAATTTTCTTTAATTCACTGTGAGACACAAAATATTAACAGTGTCAGGTGGAAGACTCAGACTTAAAGTAAGGTTGGTTGCTACAGTAGGAAAGCCAATTTGTGTTCTCCATTATATCGTTGCAAATCAAGACTAACTATATTGACTTCAGTGGGGAAGGAGGTTGACAGACTTATTTCTACTTCTGCAAAATGATCCATACACCTCTAATGATACAACAGCACAGTTAATTGTTTGACTGAGAGGATGATGGCTGAGAACAGGAATGGTTACTTTCAAGGTTACAGGTGAATTTTATGCACACTTCAGATGGGTGAGCCTAGATAATTTAAATGGCTAAAANGGAAGACTCAGACTTAAAGTAAGGTTGGTTGCTACAGTAGGAAAGCCAATTTGTGTTCTCCATTATATCGTTGCAAATCAAGACTAACTATATTGACTTCAGTGGGGAAGGAGGTTGACAGACTTATTTCTACTTCTGCAAAATGATCCATACACCTCTAATGATACAACAGCACAGTTAATTGTTTGACTGAGAGGATGATGGCTGAGAACAGGAATGGTTACTTTCAAGGTTACAGGTGAATTTTATGCACACTTCAGATGGGTGAGCCTAGATAATTTAAATGGCTAAAAACATCTGGTCTAATTTTTTTTTTTATGTCTCTTTTTTGTCTGTCTTAAACGGGATTTAGCCAATGAGAAGTTACTTTAGGATCTCTGTTTGGCACAAGCCATCAACTGTTTTTCCCATTTATATATTCTTGTCTGGACAGAAAGAGAATAATCTCTTAATTAAGCCAGACTTCTAATTATCTGTCATCATTTTTGTATTTAAGTGCATCATATGCATTAGAGAAGAGTCTTCTGAAGTGAGGAAGAAATATTGTAGAGATCAGAAGGACTTAAACATGAAGAAATTAAAATCAGAATTATCCTTTTCAAAGGTCCAACATCAAGCATCGGCTATCTGATTCTTTCACAGTATTTTGGCTTTTTGACTAGCTCTCCATCTGCACATTTTATTCTGCTGAAATCAGGAGGTTCAGCTCATCCATGGGATGTAATACATGTTCTTAAATTAAGTGTCCAATGAAGAGACAATACAATACTACCTTTAAAAACACTCATTTGAGTAACCTGCCAGCTATCACCCAAAGAATTTTTGGCACAGCAGTCTGTAGAGCTTGTTCTTTCACAACCACCCAGTTCCTCATGGCTATATTTATCCAAACTAGATAGGAGGATAAATTCAGTAGTTTCATTAGCCACATCTTCTATATGCATCTTCCATTTTCTGCAGCATATTTTTAAAAATATTTTGGAGAATCACAGTTTCTACATACAATAAAATGTATTAATGTTACCTTTTAAATTAATCAGGAAGCATTTCTATGAGAAAAATACTGCATGATTATAAAAACAGACAGTATCATATTGTTGGTATGGGCAGCACTAATTACATAATTTCCTAACACACTGAATCACATAAGCTATATCAATATCTATACATTAATATCTTATAGTTTTTCATGAACTTGTGGCTCACACAATCACCCACCAGACTTTCACATTTGAATTAGAAGATTAGAAGTATTACCTGCTCTGCCTCTGAAAAGGAGGGGACATCATGGGGGTTTTGCCACTGTATTTTGCTAATATTTGTTGACATTTTTTTCACATCTTAGCTTCTTATCTGATGTGATTTTCACCCTTCCTTGTTTTAATACCTTAGCTTTAGTTGTTGTAAGGTAAATTAGTTCTCCTTCAATGAGGTATGACAACTTCAAATTATTTTACTTTCTCTTCACATTGGTATTATCAGCATTGACACTTGAGTGTTAGATTTCTACTACTAATACTCATCCTGAATTTGAAGGTGACTGCTACTATAAAATCAGTGTAAGAGTACTGGACTTACCAATGACAATGCACATTCAGTAAAGGATTTTTTACAGTTATTTCCCTTCTTTTTCACTAGCATGTGAGATCCCAGTCCAGAAATACCTCTTTAGTGAGACACAAGCTACCTGTACCTCCCAGAGAGAGACACAGCAATCTGTACCCCACGCGACAGAAGTTTTGTGAGTGGTGTCTGAGAGAAAACACGGTAAAGTCAATGAAAAGGTTCAGACTGACTTCAGACATCTTCTGACCAAGCCTTCAGAAAACATGCTTTTATATAGCCATTTTTTCTTCTTAAATCTACTTATTCCCTGATCACCTTTAAGGTGATGTACCATTAGTTTTGACTGGGTGTTTACTGGCCCTCACTTGCCAGTAGTGACCAAGCACAGAACTAAATCAATCTTTGTCAAGTCTGTAATTGAGCACTTCCCTAATTTATGAGACAGCTTTTCCATTAACAACAAAATCCTGAGAATTAAATAAAAACAGACCTTCACAAGTGCTGCTGCATTGGTGAATAAAATAAAAACATTGATAAATGTACACCCCTTTTCCCAGGCTGACTTTGAAAAATTCTGTGTCACGGACCTCGGTCATATTCTGACAACAATTAGGAACACTAAAATAAATAGTTGGCAATTCTTTTTTTATGACAGGCTATGCAAAGCTGGATTTTTTTTGCCAAATAATACAGCAGTCTGTGACTATGAATTATGTTATTACAGTGTGTCTGCTAGTTCGTATGTGTCTGTACTGTTATGCCCCCTTCACAGCATGACAACTTCTTTGTTTCAAATCTCATTCAGCTGAGACTTGATGAAATCTTACACAGATGGATGAAAATATATCCTTAAGTTTTGCTGGAGTAGTTTCCATTGTTGAACTAAATCACTTACTCAAAACTCAATCTGAACATTTTTCCTTTAGTCTTTCTAATGGAGCTTTGAATGTCTCATCAATTAAGACACTTAAACTAGACCAGAAAAATCACTAAAAAATGCAAAAGCCATGACAGGAGAACGGATTGATTACCTAATAGGTATGTTCTACATCCAAGCGCTGCATCCTTGAAACTTACATGTGAATAGCTCATTGGTGACAATTGTACGGTTTTCATCAAACTTTCATCAAGATTTATATTGTACGATTTTGTAAGTTAAAAAATAATATTTAGTTGTTTCATTGCATTTTTTACAGTTCTTGTCTTCCATTTCCTGAATGTGTTTGGATTTGGAAAAGTCATCTCATTACAGAACCTGTTGACACAACACTTTCAACATCTCTTTGAAGTGAAAATGTTTTGAAGGTGCTTACTTTAAAGAAATACAAATATTTGAGGTTTATTATGCTTGATAACTAGGAGTATTTTTAATTTTTTTTATGAATGCAAATAGACACATATACTGTCTAGAATACTGGTAGAATATAAACTTCTGTGGATTATGTATAGGTTTTGGATAAATCAGCATTAATGCTAACACAGTCTCTCAATCAGATTGAACATAGTTTTATGAAGCACCATAGGAATTGAGAAAGAAAAAGAATATATAATACATGTTGTAGACTTGGGAAAAATATGAGTTTGGTGTATAAGCTTTCTTTGTCCAATGGATAATAGACTTAAAATTTGAAACGCCTAAACCCTTACCATTGCAGATTTTAAATATGGCAGGCTTGTGCTTTAACAGTTCAATAGTTAAAAGATATGGCAAGCATTTGATATAGATAGATGTGCATGAACACAAACACAACAGAATATTAATGTGTGCTGGTGGAGCAGGGGAAAGGGATAGAAAAATCTCTAAGTTCTTCATTCAAAATACAGATGGAAGTAGAAAAGTTTCTATCTTCACAGACAGCACTATAGCCTTCTGGTAGATATTCATCTATTTGAAGAATTGTTTACATACTCAGAAAAAAACCTCTAAACTCAGATTGGCAGTTGCACATAAGTAGCATCAAGTGGTCTAAAGTTAAGCCTGAAACAAAAGTCCTAACCTGTAAAATTTTGAAGTACTGGAAGGAGAATTAAAACTGGAATTGAAAGGATAAAGCAGAATTGGGGGGAAAAGGCGGGTGGGGAGTGGAAATCCAAAACCTCTATTAGATATTTAGTGGAAGTGAAAAAACTTGGAAGAAACAATTTTCACAATGCAGGGGCAGAACTTGTAAGCTTTGCTTTTGGAAAAGGTGTTGTGAATTCGGTTACTGTTCTGTAACTGTGAAGTACCTCATTAGGAGACATCCAAATGCCCTCATTCTCTCTGCATCTTTAACTTGCCCTCCATTTCAGGCACAGCTGGGATCAGCAGCTCTTCTTTTTATAATCTTACAGATTTGGTTCCCCAGACCCAATGCAGTCAGCTTCACTCCCATGACTGCTTCTGATGTTCTTAATTCTCTAGAAGAAAGTGAGGGAAACAGACCCAGAAAGGTAAGAGAGAAAACAAATGCAAAGTGGTCCAAACCCCTTTCATACCATTCCAAACTCTCATTTAACAGTGACCAGTGAATTAAACTTTTATGTCATCACTTTTTAGACACAATAGAGTCAGCTTCTTTAAACTCAGCTGCTTATCTCTGTGTTACTACTCTTGGTGCATCTACTAGGTAGTAACTCCCCCAGGTTATTACCTAAGCATCTTTTCACTTGCAAATCTCTAGTGACTGTGGTAATGGTCCTGGGCTATAGCCCCTAGCCATGGCTTTTCTGTCCATGGCTTCAGGTACTGAGGCAGTGGTTTGTATCATTTTATGAGAGCTGGAACAAACTTTTGCCCCGATTTAACATCCTATGGCCCATTCAGAATAGGAATTCTTCAATGGCTTACTGCCTTGATCAAATATTAAATCTGGAATTTCACCAGTTCTCTTGATAGCAGTAAAAAGGTTCAATAAGGCAAAGGTTAGGCAAAGATTATAAAACATACTATAAAGAGACAGTTGTCCACTGCTTCTAGAGAATTTTCTGTAGCTCTGACACCTACAATCCCACATGGCTGATCATTTCACATGTTGCAGTAAACTTTCTAAAAATATCATGTTTATTTCATAGAGTGTCTAATTTACCTCAGTCTCTGTATTTAATTGAATGTGTTTAGGAAACTCAGAATCACAAGACCTCAGAATGCTTGGTGTTGAAAGAAGCCTCTCCAGAGGTCATCTGACTCAACACCTCTGCTCAATCAGAATCCTGTAGAGCAGGTTGCTCAGGAACATGTCTAATTGTGTTTTAAATATTTCTACAGATGTCTCTGGCTCCACTGTGTCTCTGGAAACCTTGTTCCATTATTTGACCACACCCCAGTGAAAAAAGTGTTTTATGGTCAGCCAGAATTTAATTTTTAAAATTGTTCTCATTGCTTCTTGTCTTGTTGGTGGGCTCTGCTGAGCAGAGTTTGGCTCCCTTTTCTTCATTCCTTCCCATCAAGTTCTTATACATATTGATGGGATCTCCCTGAGCCTTGTCTCTTTCAGGCTGAATAGTCCCAGCTCTCCCAGTGTCTCCTCACATGAAAAATGCTACTGTCCCTTATCATCTTTGTGGCCCTGTGCTGGACTCGCTCCAGTAAGTCCATATCTTTCTTGTACTGGGAAGGCGAGAATTTATGGAAGGGATCAGTGGTCTCACTCAAGCGGAGTGTGGACTGGTCACCATTTTATTGAAAAAAAAATGTAGGCTGGAGTAGCACAAATGGGTACATTTATTGGTTGTTTATTATGTCAGCAGTGAGATGAATTAGAAGAGAAGCTGAAATATCCTCTTACCCCTACTTTTAGTCCTTCACTTCCAGTTAAGTCGCAGTTTGCCCTGCCTCCACACACCCAAGAGTACTCACTCTGTGGATAAATAGAGGGCTTAAGTTTCCAGGGTTGTTAATCTGACACCTTTCACAGCATTAAATTGATTTAAAATTCTAAAAACAATTATTCATACATTGTATGCGGCATTTTCATCGGCATTGCATCAGAGCCACTTGTCCTTTGGATATGATGCTGTGTCAAAAGAATCATTACACTTTTATCATTATGTTTTATCAATGCCTTATGCAATGGAGATATTTTTCTCTTTGAAAAGCTTAGAGAAGATCCATTTTGTAAAGTAAATGTTTACATTTCTAACAAAATATTTCAGCTTACAAACTGGCAGCTTTAGAGAGTCAAAGAAGAGAAATAAAATCTTTCAATATTCTATCTCACAATATCTTCATATCTATATGAACAACAGAAGTATTTTTTAACAGCTTTAACTGACCTATGTTTTTAATAACGTAATTTTTATGCAGACTGACAATGCCTATTCCAAGTTATAGCCTGATACAGATTAAAACAGCTAAGGTATAAACCCCTGAAAAATGGGGTTTATAATGGAAATGGCAACTGACCCTTAACTGTAGCGGTGCTACCGGATGCTGCTGTAATAAGCTTCCCTAGATGCCATGGTGTAAATGTATTAGCTGTACTAAGAGACCCACTCCTGGTATAATTATGTTAGGAACCAATAAGACAGCTCAGAAATCAATATGCTAAGACAGATAGAGTAAAGGACCATGGCCAGCAAACTGGGAATAGATTAGTCTGGCAGGTCCCTAGCTGAGCCATGAAGAAGGGGATATCTCTGCTGTTGTAAGAAAGCCATTAATTGTAAATTTTCCTGAACAAGGAACTTGAAGGGAGAGCTTAGGCTGTTGTTCATACCACTCAGTGTAGGCTGCAACTATTATTGATCAACAGTTAAGCTTTTTATTCTTATTTCAAAAACCAACAGTGAAAAAAAATCTAAATGTGGAGGAAGAGGGGGAATCTTTTGTTTTGTTCTATTTCTTAAAGAGACAACCCTACACTAGGCTTCCCCTTTTATTTTGGTTTACCAATTTTTAAAAGAATGGGACACTAAAATTTTGCCAGATTTCATTTTTGAGAAGTAGCTAGCCCTGTATTACTGCACTAATTACCTAGTCAATAAAATTCTACAAGTGCGATATGATTGATATAATGTGATAAAAATAGGTACTGCTCTTAAAAGCACTTTTAAAGAGTTCAATCAAATTAACCTGTGCCATTAAATACTATCACGTTCTGTAATAATTAAAGATATGTCAATGAGAACTTTGCTGCTGTTAATTTTAACTAATGTCAGTTGATTCTTTTCTGTCTTTTTTCAATGTAAGAGAGTAATTTGCTTAATAAACAGAAACACAGTGTAATTCAGTGACAGTTCTAGGAATAAAAAAAAAAATAAAAGAAATTGAAAGGAAACAAAGGACAACCTTTTGTGGTTACAGTACGGCACATCTGCTCATGTCCAATCAAACTTTCAAAAGCATAGTAGTAAACAAAAGCAGCCATCAAGCAGGGACAAAGTCAGAGACATAAGTGGTTTGAATGAGTGTGCAATTTCTGCCCATATGACCATCCTGACACAATTGCTCTAATTTTCTTTCCAGAAATGACTGATAAAAGATTTAGGTAATTGCTATGGAGACAGACTTCCTTCCATCACGGGGTATCTTGAATAATACAGCCTCAGGGTCATAAGATGGAGTGTCAGTTTCTGCAGAGTCCTAAATTAATACTTGTCCCTGTTTCAGCTATACTTCCTGTACATCTAATGAAGTGAATGTAATTTATTTTGACAATGTATTGAAAATCACTTGATCAAATGACTATTCTGTAATGAACACAAAACACCATATAGCCTTGAAAACTACACCTAAAAAAAGACATAAAAACACATCAATTTTTCAAAGCACATACTCCTCTCCCCTTGCAAATGTTTCATGTGTTGAACATAAGATAAAATAAAATAGTTTCTAAAAGCTCAATGATTCACATGATTGTTATAAAAAAGAGCTTTCTGTGATGCCTCAGTTCGACCTGCGTCCATTCGGGTCCTGACCTTGTCCCTTGTAATCAAAGTTAATTTATCTAGGTGATCTCTGTACTCTCAAGTATTGAGTAGCACTCAGAAAGAAATTCAGAAAGCTCCTCCAAAAGGTAATGATTAGTAAGAAGTTTCAAAAGTACTGTGGATCAGCTCCCACGCAAACTAAAGTTCATGCATGAACAGTCCATTTTGAGGCAAATCTTACCTATCCACCCACCAGTGAAATTTCATAGCTACAGACATTCTGTAGTCCACTGTCTGGAGTGTTATGACACATTCAACAGCTAATGAATGCAGGTGGGTGTAAATGAAAGATACCTACACAGCTGTCATATATTGCTCACAATTACATAAGTCATCAAAAAGCCACAATTTGTGCCATTCCTAAGGACAACTATTCCTTCTGCAGGACTGAATGCTTTATAACATTTTAATTTTGGAGTATCTGACTTTTTTAGGGGCTAACACAAATCGCTTCCAAATACACAGCATGAAATAAAAATGCTGATCATTATTTATTTTCCCTGCTCTTTCAGAGGAAATATAGCTGTTTTCAAGACTTTTTTTTTTTAATAGTGCATCTGAAATGAACATGAAGTGACTGAAGATGTTTTGAAAACTAAGTAAACCTGTCATGAGCTTGACAAGGCTGCCAATGTAAAGGCAAACAGCTGTACAATGGCAGCAGAGAGGCACTGTGTTGTGTTTAAATACAGTCAGGCAGAAGCCAGTGGATAATGCTCAGTAATGGGTTAATCAATACTTATTATGGTTTTATTGGTTCACTAAAGAGAGAACAGAACCTAGTGAGCACAGAGTCAAAAAATCACTGCATCTGATCTAGATAACATCTTCTCTCCCTTAGGGATTTCCCTATTCAAGAATCCAATTTACCATGCCTGATTGACAAGGATTGGATCCTAGGGAATCACATAACTCTTTTTAGGACCCAATAAAATCCTAATGGATTTGTCTGACCGGTCAGGAGATTCAAGTTTTACTAAACTGAGGGGCTTTGTTGCAATTAGCCTGTATTCTACTTGCAGTTGAAAAGCTATTAGGAGTCATTGCTTTCTAAAATGCTGGAGTCATGCTGGGTTGTGAATGCCAGATAGAGTTACCTTTCTTTGTAAAAGGAGACTGTTACAATGGATCACAAAATTCAGAAAGCTTAATGTTAAATCACATTAAATTGGTGACCCAAATGATGAAAAATAGTATCTTTCAAGCTGATGGTGATACTTATCTTTTGCATCTTACGCTATTAAAAAGATACAGCAGATATCAGCCTTTGAAACACATTTTTGAGCATGTATTATTTAAACTAGTATATTTTAACACCTCTAAAAATCCAGAATAAATCAATGAAGGTATTGTATTCAAAATCCTGTGTGTCAATATCTTCATAATTTTTTATAATTCCTACTGTTTGCTAATATCTCAATTTTGTTGGGATTATAATTTCTTTTGTTTTATTTTTGTGAATGTCTGTGGGGAAAATAAGAGTAGTTCAAGACTATCTGCTTCTTTCACTCAGATCCTTAGTCTGCCATGCAGTAGTCAGAAGGGCACAAGCTTTGAGAACTGAAATGTTGTGGCAGCCTATTTGTGCCCTGCAAAAAGTAACAGGGATGCCTAGATTGGATGCCAAATAATTGGGTATCACAGTCTTGAATTAATGATAGACCAGACAATGTTTTGCCTGCATGTCTCAAGCCAAGTGATTCTTTAGTACCACAACTGAGCAGCAAGTTTTCTGAGCAGCAAGTTTACATGGACAGCAGCTGTCACGCCAGCTGACCCTGCTGCAAAGGTGCATATTAATTTATCTCCCACATGAGAAAAATAGAAGCTATTTAGTACATTGTTTTGTGATTAGTGTCATAATGGACTATTTGCAGAAATTCAGTTGCTGTTACTTTCAGTCCCTTTTACAGCATTTATGTAATAAAAAGTGGTGTAGTATCATTTAATAGATGACCATCATTTATATTGTAGTTCTGGACTGGTTTAGAAATTAACGTAAAGGCATAAACACATCTAAAATAAAATTAAAAGAAAATAAGAGGCACCTATTAAAGAAATACAAATTTTGATCAACAAATATTTTCATTTGGAAGGAAAGAATGAAGAAAGAACAACAACATTACTCTTTTTGATTTTTTTCCCCTCTTCTTTCTTCAGAATGTGAGTTTGCCAAGAGTATCAACACAAATCTGGCAAACATTCAGTCGTCTGCTTCAGACTAATATTGTATGTACTCTACATCCTTGTTAACTCCCAACAACATTGAAATATTTGGAGTAGGAATTCTACAAATAGACAAAAACTTTAAGTTGTATTGCACTTTAGAGTGTTGCTTTTCTGACTCAGTGGAGTAAGGGAGAAAGCTCCTCTGAGGTCTTGTTTGCAACTTCCAAACATTTTCCTTTAGAAATCCCAACCTACACTTCATCTGTTTTCATAGATTTCCTTAGACACATTGAAACTTATTTCACTCAACTTGAGCTAAAAATGAGTCATTGAACAGAATTTAGGCATCCAAACTTTTTCTGCAGTCAATAGAGAAAGATGAGGATCTTTGGAAGGTACTTAATCTCAAGCTGCAGTTGGGACCATAAACATCTTGTGGAAGTGCTTAGATGGATGGAACTCATATGACCAGTAGAAATACAAGTTTACAATGGTAAAAACTGAACTAAGCACATCTTTCCCACAGTCATGAATATGTCTGAGTGAGACAGTCATGAATATGTCTGAGTGAGAGGAATTAAACTAAAGAATTGCTAAATCCTCAAAAGATATGAATTCTTTTCCAAACACTGGAACTTTTTTTTGAAGTTCAGATATTTAACTGGTTTGTCTCTATCTCATATAGTTATATATATCTACACATCTAATAAAAATTCCTAAGGAATTTCTTCAGAAAATATTCCGCACCCACAGATCAGCTATTTTTCAGGTCATAGTGATTGATTTTATGGAAATTCAATGCTCAAGGAAAGTGTATATATTGGACAGCACTAGAGTCAGAAGTCTTCTATTTATTTAAAGAAAAACAACCATGTGGTTAGTTGCAAGTCAGTTATCCCATATTATCTCCCTATTGTGCCTTGTTTTATGGTAGGTTTTCAATCTTTTATAGTGTGGAACATATTTTAACAGAGAGATTATTTAGCATCTGTCTTACCTCTCCCAAATCACTGTCACATAGACCACTTCCTTCTTTTTGACTGCCTGACAGTTTTTTGGTAGCTAGACTAACCACTCCCAATGAAAATTTATTTTAGGAAGGTGTATAGTTCAGAATTTTCAGAAGTGAATATTGGTTTGGAATTTGCCCCTTGACACACAGAAGTGATGTCCCATTTTAGAATAAAGGAAACCATTTTCTAAAAATCATCATATCTTTTGCACATTATCATGCACATGTAAGATACTTCTAAACACCTTGAGAAATTTATTTTTCAGTTCCAGAATTGAAACAGAACTGCACAATTTAACAAATTTTCACTTCAATTTTTAAAGTACTTAATTTTATTTTCAAAACCCATGTTGCAATGAAACAGTGAACATGAGTATACTGTTATTTAAAGCAATTTTTCATGGAAAAAAGTCTCCATTTTCAGCATTCCCAGACCTCTCAGTATGATTATGTGATTCTCAGACATGTTGAGACCAAGTTGCTCCAATTAACTACACCAGTTAGAATTTAATAAAAACAAAATACAAATTTTCAAAGCTAACCTACCAAAATAGAGTCCCAGAGTACAGATAGATGCATATAGAGCATTTATAATCTCCTGGATACTAAGTCCACTTTGCAGTTCCAAAAATCAGCCTGATTTTCCTTTGGTGCCAGATACTGAGATACATTTATTCAGACAATTAACCTTGGATTTCGTTGCTTTTCTGAATAGAAGTATTTCCTAACATTATTGAAGTGAAGCTTTCTGTCTCTGACTATGAATTATAACCTACTATTTTTGTTTTCTGTCATGAAGATGGCATGCACCATGCATTCTCAGCTTTTCTACTTCAATTTGCATTTGAAAATTATTTTGAAAGTATCTAAAGTTTCAGTCAAAAGTGATCTATTTACTCAAGTTTTCTACAATCACTTTGTTCTTTCTTAAAAAATAAGTTTCTTCATACACAGCTATAAAATTGGTTTTGTTTTGCTATTTATCACTGGTTAAAATGGAAAATAAAACCCCAAACTTACTGGTTGCAAGAATAGTTGTAATCAAACACATAGAGTTTATACTACACACATTACTTTACACATATACATATATATAATTTTTGCCCCCTTTTTTTTTTACCATATACTTTACCTAGTAGAGGGTCTTGCTAATGCAAGGAAAACAAAGACAAAAGGCATGCTCTGCTGTGTTATTCTATTGATGATTCAGTTATTTTTGTTTTATTTCTTTAATGACTGTATCACAAAGATGCTCTGGCTTTTTAAAGATATTCCATCATTTTTTCTGCCTTTTGCTTGAAGAATTACTTTATAGTAATAAATAAGTTCATTTAGCAGTTATTTGAACAAACAAAAGAATTTTTTTCTGCTTCTTAAACTTAAGCTGGCATGTCTACTTTGGGTGCCTTTACCTGCCAAATGAATGGCATTAAGAAAAAATACGTATCAATGTTGCAGAAAGGAAAGTTCAGCTTTAGGCCTTTTTTCTCATGCCAAAGCACAGGTGCTTCAGATACACCTAATTATAGCAGTAATTAAAGTTATTACCTTACCTGTTTATTCAAGGGCACAAGGACTTCTAATGGGAACAAATCAAGATATAAAGACTTGCTGTCAATTAGGCTTGAAGGTTTGAGGAGATAATGAAGGAGGTTTGGAGTTGGGTTTCAGTTCTGCACAATAATAAAAATAGTAATTCAGCACCTCTTACTTTTCCTGGAACAGTCCCAACAGTTCAGGAGAAGAAAGACAAGAAGATTACCTGGGTAACATGATCTTAGGGGTACCAGAGAATAATAGTGTTCTCCCAGAGCCACATCTATGGCAGAGACTGCTGCCAACAGAAGATGAGACTGCTACAAATATAAGCCCGTCAACCTGAGAACAACAAATCTGTTCAGCTTCTTGTCACAGATCCTGTCAATATAGTGCAGGCCACAGAAGGACAGGTGAAATGTGACTCTGCTGTGGGCAGTGCACTCACGAGTCCTTGTCTTAGTAAAATGGCATGACATGACTAGTGCTACTTTCACAGAGATGTAATTTAGGACTGACAGTACATTGAAAATATCCTTCTGCTACATGTTTTCTCAGACATTGTGCCTCCATTAAAGTAAGAAAAGAGGAACTATGGCAACTATAGGGCAAGATAAGTGATTTACTGAGCTTCTGCACTTGTTCTGTCATTAGTTCTATCGCTTTGAAACTTGCAGGTTCAAAAAAGCTATGTCATACTGACTGGGAATATTCCTATTGGATTGTTTATTTGCTTTAATATAAATGTGCACATGTACATAACTCAGGATAGACAGTTGCAGAGTTTGTTTAGTGTATTACTAGCCAACTGAAAATATCAAATGTGCATCACTTAATGAATTCGATTAGTCACACATTTTAAATATTCTGTTCTTGCTGTCTGATTTCATTATGTGTACTTTGCAGCAAATTGCCAGGAATGTTGCTTGATAATTTGGAAGGTAATATATTTCAGTTATTGCCATTATATTTTATTTCTTTTGAGCTGGCCATTCCAAATATTAGTGAAAACACAGAGTCTCTTCTAAAAAGTAATTTCATATAAAAGGGAAAATGAATTAATGGAAAGGAAATGCTTATATTCTTCTATTTTGATCTGGTAGATTTTCATCTCATCTGTAAAGAGAGGAAAACAATAAATTGGTATAGCATTCTCTCTTATTTCATGTGTCCCACAAATAAAGAATTAGGTTTTGTATGGTAGCACAGTGGAAATTTACAGCAGCATGTGCATGGTACCTGGTTAGAATCTCTTCACACCAAAGTGAAACACCAGCACACCACTGATTAGGGCCAGGACTTTAATAATGTAATTTCTGTACTTTTACAATAGGTTGGATTTTTTTCCCCCAAGAAAAATTGCAAAATACATCATAGTATTACACATAGGTGCTTCACACTTATAATGTAGTTGAGGGGCCTTGGTCTCGCTGGCCAAGCCATCCCACAATGTTAAGTTCCTCTGACTTGCATTCCTATGCTTATGATCCCAGCCTGGGGTGTCCCTTAAGAAGCCATCAGGTAAAAAATAGTGTCTCAATGTTAATTTAAAGTCAGGACCTTGCAAACAGATCCATTCACACATGTCCCATTGATTTCATTAATTTTGCAAGATGCAGAATTCAGGCCCAAAGGGTTATGTTAATTCTGTATGGGGACTTTGAGGAAGCTTTCCAAGATTAGGGGAGGTGTGAAATAGGTTTCTTCCTTCAATATGCTGAAGCTCTACTGATGTTGTCTGGGTCACACTAAAGTAGATTAGAACCTCAGGGAAAATTTTAGGAAAACGTTTTATTTACAGATAAATCTCCTTATCTTTTATTTTTTCTTTTCCTGCCACTGTTAAAAGAAACATCAGCAAAACCACAGACTCTTTTGTAGTTTCCTACTGATTACTCCCAGCCCAAAGTCCTAATCCTCTGTTTATTACACCATGAGTGGTTATTATAGAAATTACTGAGGTTATAAGTAAGGTTATGATTTTAGCGGTGGAACAAACAGAAGAAAAAATGGGCATTAAATAAATATGTAACCCTTCTGGGATTTATAATGTGTTCATGAACCAGTAATTTTTCCTCTTAAAGTCAAGGGGTTTCATATAAATACAGTCAAACTTGCAACACTGACTCCAGGACAAACACTATTCCAAAGTCCTTCAATGGAATCATTGCTTTTTAGTCCAAATCTCATACCAACAGAGACCCAGCACTATTTAGTGGGAAATGAATGTCAGTAAATTTTTCCTTTATTCAAAATTCAAAGACTTCTCTACAGTGAGGTGAGATAGTAGAGAGTTATTAAGGGAAACCCTAGAACTTGGCAAACATACAGAGAGCTAAATACAAACTTCCTACTTTGGCTACTTAGTTTATCTAGACTAAGGCCTAAAATACAGAAGCTTGAAGACGGGAGTAGAGATCACTTTATTTACTATTAAGTAGAGGCCACTTCAGAAAGTGTCTGCAGCCAGGCAATTGTAAGCAAAAAGCACAGAACAGCTGGTCTCACATCACATCTGTGGAAAACAAGCATTTCACAATTTTGTCCCCTTTTGATGTGCTTACTTAGAAGTCCTACATTCTGTCTCCTGCTCCCTCAGTGCGTGTGTGAACATGAATAATATTTTTAATTAGACTCTTGTTTATTGAAAAACAAAAATAACAAGGAATATGACTTCTCAAACTCTATTAGGGTAAGGATGGGCCTAAAATTCAAGACTTCTGCTTTTGTTTCAAGTATCTTTGTTTGGATAATATGAAGCATTCTCTACAATGAAGACTTAGCTTTACAGTCACTAAGTCCTTCCTGGGATATCCTGAATGTGTGAGAAGCCTCAGCTGAGGTTCCTCAGCATGCAGTGCACCCAATGTCAGCACCAAGAGAGATGCAGGCTGAGCAAAGACACAGCTTTAGATTTTTCCAGAGTCAGAAAAAGTAGGCTTTCTTACTTTCTTTACTTTCTTACTATGACTAATTCAGATTATAATTTCCTTCAGGCAGGGATCTACCACTGTTTATTTTAGAGCGAGATCTTCCACATTCTCTAATTCTCAAAGCAGGTGTAGAAAACAGAATATATATGGTATTTCAGGGAGAATTGCTTCTGAATACTTTATCTTTCTGTTAGTTACTGAGTCCAAAATCTTTCTCTGAAGGCAATAAGAGACACTTGCATGAGTGATGATCAAACCTGGTGTATCTAATAGAGATTTGTATGGCTCATCTTTTCCTTTTTTTTATTTTAGGTTCTTCTTTCCCTATCTCTTACATATATCTAGCACACTGTATTTTTCCTTTCTGTATCAATATATTATTCCTCTTTGTATATATACAAAAACCTCAGTGTACTCCTAGTAACTCAATAATCTGAAAGCATTTTAAAAATCCTTTGCATTGCACAGTATCAGTCTTGTGACAAAGGCAAATTTTATCATTTTCCTTGAAGTCCTCTTTCCAAGATGATTTTACTTATTCAGTGATAGTCTACTCAGACAAACTTGCCTTCATTCATTTATTAGTGTGAATGAATACCAGTTTGTCTAGAGAAGATCCCTCTTTGTGAAAATACTGAATTATCACCACCATATAACTCCTTGGTGACACCTACTCCCACTGAAGTGACACAAAAAGAGAGAGAGGATAGTAAGACATGAAGTCCAGGGGCACTCACAGCAGACATCATGACAAATTATGTAACATCAAGCACCTGGGAAACCCATGATTATTGTTTGGAGTGTCAAAATATCTGCAGACTGTAACAGGAAAATACTGCCTGCTTTTTCACTTTGTTTTTTAAATATTCCATGCACTCTTTGAAGGCAGTCCCATGACAGCAGACAACAAAGTGAACTTCAAAGAAATAATGGATGCTGACACAGTGCATGATTTTTTTTTTCATTTTCCTTGATTTTTCACTCTCCAGATTTACAATTTCCTGGTCCAAGAAGCAATCTACCAAAAGGGCACAACTTGAACTGGTCAAGAACCAGGTCTCTCTTTCCCTTTCATGTTGCAGAACTGAAAGCTATAGATATTATGTTCTCTCTCCCTTTCAAACTACTTTTGATTTGTGCATGCAAAAGTACAAGGGGCAAATACAGAGTATCTTTCTCACATGCTTCCCTTGCTAGCCTGCTTATAGATGAGAGAGCATTTTCCTTACCATGATGATCAAGAATCTTTTTTTTCTCCTAATGGCCCCGATTTTCTTTTTTCTAATAAACAAACAATATGCTGATCACAAGAAACAGTTTGTTTAATACATATATAGGGAAAATGTGCACTCAGATCATTGCTGGCCATCCCTAGAAATGTCACAATTGTTCATACATGGACTAAACTTTGTGAGGTGCTAAATAGTATACCTCCATTGGCCTCACTTTGCAAAGACATCTGTCTAGGAAAAGTGGGAAGTTATATTAAGTCCTACTGCAGTAGATCAGGGATTAAAGATCAATATAAGCAGCTTTGATGCTTTGAAGTCATTTGCCTAAACACATACTATAGATACAGGACAAGAAAGGAGTTTGTCATATACTCCTCTCTCCTAGAGAGAAGCTTAAAGTGCCCTCTTACACAGTGCAATTTACCCTGAGTGGAGATTGCATTACAAAAGGGTGAATGGCCTCTACAAGGCAGCTATTCCCACTCCTTTGCAGATGCATGGGGAGTGAGTAATGTCTGGCTATGACCCTTGCCCCGACATACTGACCAGCACAGCCTGTCTGGTGCAGAGAGGAGAAATCATCTGTACCAGGTAAAAGGCTAATGCAGTTTATTTTCTTCCTGGAGCAAGGGGTAATCAGGGACTATATTGTGACTCTCTGAGTCATGGTTCGGTCCCTGATCTCCAGAGATGGACAGAGTACAACTGCTAAGGGATAATTCAGCAGTCTGCCCCATGAAAACAAGATGTTAAATCCAGAACAGAATGTTACATTGTAAGGACTAGGAAAACTACAAAAGAAAAAAATGCACAGAAGACATACATTAAATTATATAGTCCTTTCTCTTTTGGGTGACTTTGCCCTCTTTGCCATTACTCTGCCTTGCTCATGTTCCTGCATTGTCCCAGACTCTTATCACACCAGTCATTTCTACAACTGCACTGCCTGCAACTTTCAGTAATTATTTTTCCAGTTAATTTTTTTACATTTTTCCACAAAAATTAAAAGATAGGCCCAGATTTAACCATTTTAAATACCTGTCTTTGATCTTATTCTTAACAAGATAGAGAGTTCCTCCACTGAAAAGATTTAACCATCAGCTTTCAGTTACAACTGAAGCCTTTGTTAGTGTGGCTCTGTTTATGATAATTGTAAGATTGGAGTTCAGATGCTGTTTAAAAATATAAATAATATGTTTTTCCAGGTTTTTATCTCTGTAAGAATGTATTTGTTTATGTAGCTTTTTGATTTCAAATTGTATAACAAAACTCTTGCAAATGCTGATTCTCAGCCATCAGTATGTACAAACTAATTAAATCCTTTTTTTTCCATATCGTAAGACCAAGGATGGTCACTGAAGGTTTTGCTGGGGTGATATCTTGGACAAGAGATACAAATCTCAATTTATAGATTTGGTTATCTCCTCCTGCAAATGTTCCTGAATGCAAATTATTATTCACTAAACTTATCCTAGTGCATTTAATGAGAACGCTTGAAGGACTGTAGATTACTTGTATGATAAACATATTGCAAGATCCGGCCAATATACATGAGGCAATATTATGTCAAGCAGTGGAGATTGTATGTGAGATAGTCCTATCTCTGTTACCTTCAGGGTAATGATCATTCAAGGGTGTGTCTAATGCATCCCAGTACCTCTATTTTTTGCACTCTGTGAAAGTATAAGGAGATTTAGTAAGTGCGCAGTACCAGGCCTGCTTTCACTGTTGTTGATTAAGGATCAGACAGACAGTTTCCTTCTCTGACATCATTTTATTGCAGTTTTCAAGCAGACACTTCACACTTCGTGTGAACACCAACCATAATTTCTGTCATGATTCGTTAAGATCCAACAAACCCTCCTAAGGCTACTGACGAAACTTCAGCAGTTAATATTCAAAACATGAAAATCTAGGCTTGGATTCTAATTTGCTACTGATGCAATATTAAAGCAATATATGTATAAAATATTAATGCTGTATTTGTTCTGAATTTATTTTATTTAATTTTTTACACACAGATAAAACCCTTGCGGCCTTAAAACAACATGGCTCATTTTCAAGGATGTCCTAGGGGGGCAAACAGACAAGGAATATACACAGAGCTTAGTAATCTGAACAATAGCGTGGTAGAAGAACTGTGCTGAAAGATATACTCTTTCATGGGCAATAAGGGTTTTGCTGATAAAAATAAAAATGTTGTCTTATCTGTTTGACCAGTTGATAGGATATAATTTCTAATACTACACCCTTGAACCCATCCACAGAAGAAGAAGCCTGGAGAAAACTTGGAGATAAGGTCCTTCACTTATTCCGTCAGTATCAAGAAAAACTCAGATTTTCTTTTCTGACAGACACTTCTTCTTCAGTAATCAGATTAAGTCATGCATGAGAAGCTTTGTGCATTATAATTGTTCAGATCAGGAAAGAACTTTTGTGGTAATTTGAGCTTCTTCTCTAATGTTGTCCAAGTCTGAAGATTTAAAACTAAAAGCCACAAAAGTCTTATAATCAGATTTAGATTAATTAAGAGTGCGTTTATGCTGTTCTGAAAGTGTTAAGTTCTTGTACAGTCTTTTTAAAATTTTCTCCTAACAAAGAGAATATGCTGTGTCATATATGACTTTTGGGCACTACATGCTTAACATTCATCATACTCAGTTCCACAGAACTCTGACAATTATTTAGGGATTTGGAGAGCTATAGAAAGAAGTTTTTTTTGTCTGTGTTTCTGTGTCCAGCGTTCAGCTACACTCTATCTGCAATCAGTGAAGTTCCCAACTATCAGTGCAGTGAGGTCCTGGAACAGTTATGCTGACAAAAATAATGAACTGCATTTTAAATGGAGTTTAATAAGGTTATGAAAAAGATTATATGATGTGACTTCCTGGAATATTAGAGGCCTGAAATTGATGATCTCAGCAATCCCTCCCAGACCCTCGTACCTAAATTTGAAAGGCTTTTTACCTTTTATATTATAGTTGCTAATCTGCATAAAAATTCTAATACTGCTTAATTTTCCTAAATTCTTTTACTTGTTCACTCTGGAGGCTGCATTTTGATTTGTAGACATACCACCATACTGTGGAATATATAATGCTGCAGTCATAAAAAGGCACTTCTATAATGCATGAAGAAGAGCTCTAATCTCCTCATATTCCAAACTAAACATGATAAAAATCACTTGGCAAACTACTTGGGTATGAGGGCTCAAGTTCCTCACAAAATTTTTCTAAGTGACAGAGTAACAAAAATTCAGATGAATTTAACATACTGTTCATCATTTTGCAAATCAATTCAGGAATTATCTTATGAATTGTTACCTGTCTGTCATTTCCTGAGGCATCCATGATTTAGCATTAACAGTGCCAGTGGTCTAAGGAAATTTTTTTTCCATTTGCAGTGCAAATAAGTAGGTGGTTTATTTTCATTTTTTTAGGGTATAGAGAAGCCCTGAGCTCCTGTTACTATTAATAGTAACAGTTTTCCTTATTCATTGCAGCTAAAGGTTACTCTTATGTTCTTCTATATTTGCACCCAGTTGGGTTTTTTTGAGTGGGAGGTTTCAGCCAATGGAAACACTCAAGTAAGTGGCAGATACCATGTCCTGTGTCAAAGCTACTTCATGGAGAAAAATAGGGACTTTCAGAAGGAGGAGTGTGTGTGACAGACTCAGAATATGCATCATCTGCTAGGTCTGAGTCATAAGTGAGGAAGTGAAAAGCGAGGTAAGTCTGGAGCTGAATGAAGACCAGTTGTATCAAGATTGTTATTAAAAGAAAGTAGGCAGTGAACAAGGAACAAGAGGAAAGTTTAAACATCGGGATTCAAAACCTTAACATGAAATTTATATAGATTATATAGATAA
>VZRX01024079.1:32512-66740 GCA_013398075.1 Notiomystis cincta | reverse complement strand
TTTTTTTTTTTTTGATGATGATGTTGATGATTGATAACATATACAAGTGCTTGCAGAGCTTTTTGCATCAAGATCAGCAATGGAAAAATGGAAAGATTGAACTCAGTACTATTTTCAGAAGAACTCCTTTCAGCACAACATCCTTCCTTTTAGAACAGTTCATCTTTCATTTCCTTGTTTCCTACCTACCAATTTCCACTTTACAACTCCTGGACTAACTCCCATCCTTACCATCTTAACAAATAATTTTGAAAGTGGCACTGTACCAAAAGCTGTTCTGAAGTCATGACAGATTAGATCTACTGATTTTCTCTTGTCTGGAGAATCAGTTATCTTATCAAGAAAGCTATTGGGTTAGTCTGGCATGATCTGTCTTTGATGAACCCAAGATGCATTTTATCCTGTTTTCCAATCTACTTCCTTTCCTAGTTATTAATAGAAAGTTATATTGGACATGATGTGCACTTCAATTAGTTTCATAGTTAACTGTCTTACACCTTGAAGTACACCAAAGAATAAATCCACTAACAGTGTAAACATGTAGTGCATTTCTTTGACTCTAAAAAGCATCTCTTGGATATGACACATTGCTTTTGTGCCTCATGACTTGCATATGATAATAATTTACTGAAGAAATATAAAGCCTTTAAGCTACCATAAAAAGACAAATATATATGAACTTGAAATAAAATGTTTTATTATGTTAATGGGAAACTTCTTACTTGGGCATATAAAGATCTCAAAGTAAAGAATATAACTGCTCATAGTTAACCTGGTTATGTATTTTCCCTATTTTGAAGTGCTTACTCATGCTTACTGAAACATTCTTTAATCAAAAAAAAGCTGCATAGAAAAGTTTGTTTGTTTGTTTGTTTGTTTGTTTTCTCATGATTCTGGAAGTGAGGAGAGTGATTCAGGTAGCAGAGCAGAGCTGCCTCATGGCATTTTAGACTCACTGGTGAATTCTGGCTTGCCTCCAGCAGCTGTTCTGAAAAGTGCAGATGTCCATAGGTTTCATGTCAAATCTACTACATTGTGTGCATGCTCTCAGTCCAGACAAGCTCCCACAGTGAGCTTGTATGTTCAGCCACCAGAATCATTCCAGAAACATGGCATATTCCAAACAAATTATACCAAGAAATTTATGGGAAAAAAAGTTTATAATTAATACACTGCATGCTGCTAATACTTAGTATATAAACCTTTAGAACAGTCATTGTTATACATCAAGTAATGAAAACTGACATACAAATTGGTTATTTCTGAAAGATCTCATATTAATTTTTAATATACTCTTTAAAAAGGTACTGAAAACGTCTGATCTACAGGCAAATTGTGTAACACAGTAACAACTATCCCTATAGTTTTTAAACAATCACCCTAGCAAAAAGCAGGAAGAACATTTTTAAAAGGAAAATATGAAATAAAGTAAATATTCCTAAAATCCTGTCAGACTGGAAAAGCAAAGGCCTCCATTTGGGAAAAGCTGTATGCCATGGCTGAATGATCCATTTTGGGGTAGAAATAGCAAAGACATCCATGTCAATCTCACTTGCCATTGCAGGGTACAGAGTGGAAGGCATAGTAATTAGGAATAAGAGCTGTGTTAGCTGCATACAGGATAGTTTTAGAAGTGGATATATATTTAATTTTATGTCTGTATTTTATACCTTCATTATATGCAATGTTGAAGTGTCCATTTTAAACAGCATTATTTTTCTGAATTTAACTCTTACTATTTTAGATCAAGAACCAAATCTTCAGATGCTCTGAGTACATCTAACTTCCCTAAAATCAGGGGAGCAAAATTCAACCCTAGAAATCAAACTTTTGGTCTGAAAAAAAATTTTTACAAATATTTTTCCCAGTCTGTGTTATTTATGTTTGCAATATAATTAAAATAACAGCAAATTATCTGTTCTATGTTAAATTTGAAACTGGTCCGTTATATCCATGACATTATAAAGTTTTTCAGTTTTTTTATACCTTACCATTCCCTTTGAAACATCTTCATTTGAAAAACAGAGTGTGTACTTACTTATAGCAAAAAAACCAGACTTAATACATTATTCTCTACTGTTTCTGCACCTGATTTTCCTGATGCCTTTTACGGTAGAGTCCTTTGAATTGGTGTCAAAGAAAATTGCACAAAGTCAACGTCCTCTAAAACTTAGCAAAGGTAGGAGGGACACTATGTGTGGCATACTAAGTTCTCATGCTCATCACTTTAGCAGAAAACAGCATTAGACCATTACAGAAATGGATCAATATTGCAAACTGCATGGTTATGTATACATATATATACACATATACTTGTACATATGTATGCATAGCACATACAGCTGCACTATGAACAGAACAGTCATTTCTGTTTTGATAAGGGCTAGATCTCTTTTGTATTTCTCTCACTATAGTGAAAGTGCAAGTTTTGACCTAGTAAGCAGAAGCACAAAAGAGATCATAGTGGGGTAATTTTCATATTTAAGATTCCTCTTTTTTGTATAGAAAAAAAAATCTGAACTGTGCACAAATACCTGGGATCTTAACTTCTTGCACCTTGAAGAACACAATGTTAAATATTAAAAACAAATAATAAGCAGCCTTTATAATATTTACTGTGATTCACAAAAATATTGTGATGAGTTAAGATAATAAAAGAAAGTCTGACATTATTAATCAGCCAACAGAAAATATTTACATTTGAAAAATCAACAAAAATCTCCAGATATAATTTTCATTGTTGCATTCTTTGTAGGCTCTTTTTTTTTTGGCTATGAGTCTATGGAAACTCGTAGCAATATTTAAACTTGTATGAATAGGCCTTCTCTTTCCACATAAGAGCATTCATAAAAATAAGCATTCAGCTAGTAGCACTGACTGTTGAACAGGAATGACTGCTTGTGCTGGATGATTCAGTGCACCCACGAAAATATCTTGCATAAGTTCATAAACTCCCAGTTATAAACAGTATGTAATTTAGCATAAGTGTTTATTTAATTTGATCTACTTGGACTGTTGCAGTGAGGTAGACAGATTGAACAAAAAGCGCTGCTGTAATGTAGAACTTGTAATTCAGTAGGGATTTAGCCATTTGAGAAAAAACAATATGGTATGGAATCATAGGTTCATAGGATATTTCAGGCTGGAAGGGACCTCAAGAAGTACCTAGTCCACCCTTTTTGTCAAAATAGGGCCAGTTGTGAAATCAGATCAGGTTGCTCATATCTTTATCTAGTCAGATCTAAACCTCCAAGGATGGAGACTGCTCAAGTCAGTTGCAGTGCTTGACTGTACTCATGAAGTACAATTTTTCCTTATACCCAGTATGAGCTTCTCTTCTTTCTGTTTACTCTGATTTTTTTCTTGTCCTCACAGGATGCATCAGTGTAAATAACCTGCCATTGTGTTCCTAGCTGTTGACATACTTGTGTTTCTCCTGAGGTCACTCTGTACAGCTAAAAGTGTTGGGTTTTTCCTCTTTCTGTAGTTTCACTCCAGGGAAGTTCAGCCCGAGTAATTCAAACACACTATCTCAGTCAAGTCAGGCAGTGAAGAGAAGTCGTATGCTAATACTGCCCTTTATCATTCAAGGTAAGCCTGCATGGTACAGTGCAGAGATTGTTGTATATATACATATATATGACCTAACTTGAAATGATCCAAGATATTGAAATATGTGTTAGCTGTAACATCAACCATAGAAGTTTATAGTTGATGTACAGAATTTGCTGAAAACTTGCCTTTTGTGACTTGAAGTTCATCATTTTGAGGTCATTTTATACATATCTTGGAACTGTTTATTCAGATTTCTGAAAATACTGCACCTTGTTATCTTAAAGAGAACAATCTGTCTCTCCCTTTTCTATTTATTTATTTATTAAAATATTTTTTATGTTTACTACTTCATTAATATGATACTTTGGGCTTTTCTGTCAAGTTTAGTCAAAAAAAAATCATTTGTTCATAGTACAAAGAATGTTCATAGTACTGAAGAATGTCTGATGTCTCTGTCTTAGGTGTTACTTTCATTATCACCCTAAGGAGTCATCCAGATTCCACAACATAGGCTGTCTAGTTTGAGCTTGAGTAATAGTGTCAGGAGGAACAGTGTTTTCCTCCCTCTGGAATGCAGCTAAATGTGAAAGTTAAATGTAAAGTTCATTACAATGCAGAACATGAGTTCAAATGAGTTAAGAAATCCCACATTTTGCCTTGCATCCAAGTGAAAATTTCCTACTAGAGAATTCTTTTTTTTACTGTAATGATGAAACCCCAAACATACCATTAAAATTTGAAAGCCTTATTGTGGCATTTTGGGGTTCTCTTTTGTTCTTAACTCTTGCTGATAACATCTATTATGAACAGGTGAACAGTGATGTGAAGGACCTCTTTTTCATACTGCACAAGATTTCAGGAAATTTGATTTCAAAAAAGCCCCTGTTGGTTCCAGAGACTGGTGTTGGAATCTGCCAGGTGCTTTATGGACTCTATCTTAAAGTTGGCAAAACAATTGCACTTTATGGTACATGAGAACCGACTGTGATATGAATACATGTATAGTAAGTAAGGACAATTAGGAAATTTGGTTCAAAACAATGTAATAAATGCTAATATGAAAGCATTTATTAAGAACTCAATTTCAACAGTTATGGAGTTTAAGAGCTAATCCATAAAACAATAAAATCTCATCTTTTATTATTTTTAAAAGGAAACCTTAGAATATTAACAGTAAAAATTAAGAATTATCTATATTTTAATTTATTCTCCTACACCTTTATATAAAAAAGTAATGTTGAAAGCCAAAAGATTTTAAATGTCTGTGATGGTGGAAGGTGTGTTGTCTTCCTACTTCTGAAATGGATGGACAACATATCATATTGTGTTTGAGATAACTCACTTTCATTATTTTGGCTCCAAATTAAGAAAGTTATAGCA
Organism: Notiomystis cincta; assembly: GCA_013398075.1. Lineage (NCBI taxonomy): Eukaryota > Metazoa > Chordata > Aves > Passeriformes > Notiomystidae > Notiomystis > Notiomystis cincta. The sequence goes on along the minus strand of VZRX01024079.1, from coordinate 61,805 downwards.
GATTAAATAATTTATAACATATAAACCCGCCAAATTTGTTCTCCTTTTAGTAAATGTTTAGCAGTTACTTTAGCAGTGAGAATCAGAGTTCCCTGAAAAATGTGTAACATCACTAATTTGAACGCTTGTTTATACAGTTATTCCATAGATATTCCCAAGAACCTGAAAGAAAGTGGTTTAAATCTTATAATCATAAAAGCTTTCCCATGTGTGATTATTTTGTTGCTATCTACAAAGACTGCAGAACCTTACATGCTTTTAATGTTATATGTTTTACAGAACAACTGAAAGAGTTGTTCCTGACTACACCACAGAACACATCAGAAAAAGATCTAGAAAAGTAGCTGAAAGAAGGACAGAGAAGAAAGCCCCAAATTGCTCTGACCTCTAAAAATTAGATTCAGCAAGGAGAAAAGAAAATTGTATCTTTGAATAATAACAAATATTGTGAACATTTTTTTCATTCTAGTCATCTGAAAGCTAGAAAGGAAAATTACTATGCATTCTTTCTGGATGAAAAGATCAATAATCTAACCCAAATTTTGCTATATCTCAAAAATTTGTTTCTTGAATTTAGCTATACAAAAGCTGAGTTCAATGGAATTTTATTTTATTTGGTGTTCATTTGTTTCTAAGCAATCTTGGAGAATTTTTCAATACCATTTTTCCTTTCAAATTTTGACAAAGTAAAGGCTTTAGCTAAAGAGAATAAGCTATCTTCAATTTTTTGCCAAAAATTGCCTTTCTTGGATATTTTATTCCATGGGATTAAATTTTATTTTCTCAGACAAATAAATACAGTTAATTTTGTATCAATAGTCACAGTCATCTTATCAATTATAACAAGATCACAAAGGCATTATTTTTTAAAGCTTTCCCCGCCTTAGGCTTATATTCTTCATATTTAGCTTTCTTCATACCTAGAACTCTTGAGTTCTCTACTGGGATATTTTCATAAATGCATGACTGCTTAGAACTAGGAGAAGCATGACGAACTCTTTGCAAAAGAAAATATTTAAATGGTTTCAGCTTTGAGTAGTTTTACATTAGATACTGTAGGTTTTGTTCAGGAAGTGATTTCTAATCAGATCAATGTTGTCATAAATAGTCACAGAATCACAGAATATTCTGAATTGGAAGGGATCCACAAGGATTACTGTAGTCCACTAAGGAAAAACTGCTGCAATGACATTTGGAAACAATGCAGTCCAATCATAAACTCTCCATAAAACACAAATCCAAGATGTTCAACATGTATTATCTGGGTTTGTTTGCTTGTTTCTATTAATAGTGTTGTTGTGATGAAAATAGGAAGTCTACTTCTTAAGGCATTTGTGTGAAGTATCTTTCTGTTCATCATTAGTGATGTCATAAACCCAGCTCTTTTAGTAGGAAACCAACAAAAATAGTGCATGAAGCACTTGGGGGAAAAAGGTAAATGGGTCAGATACTCAGCTACACCTGACCTGTGGATTCAGTGAAGGCAGTCTTTCAAAGCTTCATGTGACCTCTTAGTCTCTTGAAATTTCCTGCATTACAAGTTACAAAGAAACAACTCTATCTTATATTAAATAAGGTAGATATAAAGATTCCTGTGAAACCTTTTTTTGGAGGATGAAACACTATCACACCCTCTGTTCCATTCACATCAGTGCTACCAGCAGCAGTGAGATGTTTAATGAAGATGTGGTCATGCCAAATCCATCTGTATTATACTAGTGAAGAATTGCCCTAAATTATCTCCTAGCTATCTTTGGATAAAATTGTCTCATTATTTTAAGATAGATATTTGAAATAAAGAGAGGCGAAATTAAAATGCAGAAAATATCAAGTCAGGGTAAAACCTAAAGATAATAATGACATTATTTTCCTGCAGAAAAAGCATCAGTTCTGGAAAGTACTAAGATATATTTAATCTTTAATGAAACGGGATGAAGTAGAAACATCTTTTGGTCCATAGGTTTTTATACCTATGAACCAATAATATAGTATTATTGTACATAACAGCATAACAGTTTTATGCAGAAATTCTAGAATCAGGCCAGTAATTTCAATTTAAGCTAAAATTACCTCTAGAAAGCATATCTGGTGTTGATGCCACAATTTAATATAACAGACAATTCACTATTGGATGAAGCAGAATGACTTTCCTATATTGTGAGAAGATGAACATAACTCTTCTGTGCTCTGTGCTCTTTACCTCCATAATGTTCATTCTTCTCTTCCCTACTTTTACAAAGCAGCATGCATATACACTGGTTATGTTTGATACCACATAAACCAACCTAACAAAAATTTCACTTAAAGTTTGTACAAGTAGTATAATCCCATATTCAGTGAATTATCCACTTCACCACATCAGGGCTGTTGGGAGGAAAGGGTTAAAAGAGAAGATTGGCAAGGAGGGGGTGATCTGCTCAAATGACCTGGCAGCTGGGAATACCAAGGCCTGGAGAATATCAGTGTGGGGAACCATATATTATGCCTACTGCTGTTTATCCTCTGTTTTGAGAAGCAGAATTTCTGCGCAGAGATAACATAGGTGTTTACAGAAGCTTGGAGGCACTCTCACGGACACGCTTGAGCTCCCTGTCGGGAGAGAGATCAAAGCTCAGAGGTCGTAAAAAGCACGGGGGCGACCGCAGCGTGGCGGCGACCTGCGCGCGCGTGGGCCCTTGATAAATGGGTGCAAAGAGCAGCCCTGCTGCCCACGGGGACTGCACCAAGGCTGACGGTGCTTGCACCCTGCTTCTGTGTGTCTCTGATGCCCAAGTGTTGATTCAGAGTCCTCCAGTCAGCAAGGAAGTTAAATAAATTTACTCTTTGCATTTCGGTTTTGAATTTCTGGTCACCCGCTTTTGTTGATTCACACAAGGTGTCTCAATCCCATGGTCTCTAAGGTAGATTCTTTATTTAGCATGCTTAAATGTTCTAAAGTCACTACTCTAGAGAAATAAAAATAGCCAAACACAAAGAAAATAAATTAGGCATTTTGAAATGGAGCCTGTACAGCATCATAGATCTAAAGACTTCAACATCTTTAATGGAGAGCAAAAAACAAAATCAGAATACATATAAAATAAGGGATAGAGAGAAAAATCGTCTGCCAAAACCCATTTATTCCAATGTTTGCATTTCATTCAAAAGAAGAGTTCTAGAGTTCTAGAGAAATGTGTATTTCTTACCACTTGAAAGAGACTGGACTATGATGTACAAATGCAAATTAAAGCCAGCGGCTAACATCATCACTGTGTTAAAATATAAACATAATAATACTAGACCTGATCAAATGAAAAATTCATCTCTAAAATGTATATTATTAATTTTTTGATATTGAATGTAGTAAAGTACTAAGCCTCATAGTGGAACACACTTCCTAGTAACTTGTTTGAAGACATTCACATGTTATACCAAGATCCAACTACTCTTTTACCATACAATATGTTCATTCATAGCAAGGGAGCTGAAGATGCAGAAAGTCCTAAAAAAACAAAGTGAGAGGTGTATTATCAAGCCTAAGAGGCTTAGGCTCATCCAAAGAGCTCACATGGGTACTAGATTCAGAAGCTTGAGCAGAATGGAGTTAGTCTTCCCTAGGCTGCAGCACATATTTCAGGTCCATTTAATGAGCGCTTGAAGGGAGGAGTCCTCTACTGCCACATGTGTGGTGAGCAGCTCTGCAGTGATCAAGGGAGGGAATCCCTGTTAATGGCAGTAGCATAGAATGTTAGCTCCTTGCGAAGGCAATTCAGTCCAGCTGATTCATCACTGATACTTCTTCTGCATTAATCAGCTTTGGTAGTGATGATCCAGCAGTGCTCATGTACTTGAAAGTCTTGTTATTTTTATACACAGTAAAATGAAGTGTTTTGTAGTTATTAGTTACTACCTTCCATGTTCCAACAAAATGTGGAGTCTTTTCCCAAGCTCAGCAAAAATCCTAAATAGTGTAATTTTACTGAGATGCCTGAAAAGTTAAAAGGCTGTTAATCACAGAGAACCTATATCATTATCCTCCATGAGTTTTTTCTTTTCTGGTCATCCTGGGTATGTGTCTGACCCTGGTTCCCCTCACTGGAACTGATCCCAATTCCTTCATTCAGGCTGGCAGATTTGGCTGTCCCAGTCTCCAGAAGGGTGCCCATCACACCCTGCCCTACCACCTCATTAGGGCCTTTACAGTCCAAGAGAGGGGCAAACTCATAGTCCAAGGGAGCCCCTGACATTTGCAATGGCCCAGCTGTGAGTGCAGACAGGGATGGAGGAGCCTGGGGTGGGCTGGAAAAGGGGAGATCAGGTCCAGTCAGCCTGTGTTTGTAAAAGGCAGGTCCTGCTTGACTAATCTGATCTCCTTCTTTTATTCTGGTTGATGAATGAGTAAAGGTTGTGGATGTTGTCTGCCTGGACTTCAGTAAAGCTTTTGACACAGCATTCTCCTGAGGACACTTGGCAGCTCATGGCTTGGGTGGATGCACTCTTTTACTGGGTAGAAAACTGACTGGATGGCTATGGCCAGACAGCAGTGGTGAATGGAGTTACATCCAGCTGGTATCCAGTCTCCAACCCTGGAGATATTTAAAAGCCACGTAGATGTGGCACTTGGGGCACAGTTTAGTGGCGTACTCGGCAGTGTTAGGGTAACTGTTAGAAAACTCGGTTTTCTTAGGGGTCTTTTCCAACCTAAATAATTCTACAGCTGCTAGAAAGCCATGTAACCTTCTATTTCATTAGCTAAGGAGTGCAGTAATATTTCCATAAGGATTTGTTAACAGAGGTTTCATGCGTCCTAGAAACTTGTAATAAAGTAAAAAGAGGACTCATTTTTTACCTTAAATACTTGCAATTGTCAATAAGAATGCTGCTTGTAGTCTAAAGATTTACAAATTGTTGCTTCAGGAAGATCAGAAAAAGAATACAATTTAACACTGATTGTTTTTATTTTACTTGAAGCAGAAGGCCTAATTTCCACGATTTATGTTCTTATTCACAAGTGGAAAATGAGTAGTTTACTTGTCAGTTTCATCTAAAGAACTTTCTGTTTTCTTCAAGAAATGCTTGAAGTCAGTTTTCATCACTTCTGATTTATTCCATACCATTTTTCAGCCTAATCTTTTAATTAAACTTGTCCTTAAATCAAATAATTTTGGAAATTCTAAGACCACATGTTTAAGATTAAAATGTCCTGAAAATAAAAGGTAGAAGTTTCTCATACACAGACCAAGAACTAAGTCTTATTTAGAAAGATTTTTAACCTCACAATTTTGGACAGTGTAAAAGGGTAGGAGATGCTGAAATAAGCTCTTGGATAAGCCAGTTGATGCAAAACACAAGATAGCCAGGATCCTGAGGAATGTTGCTCATGCAGAAAATTTGTCTGGATTTCTCTTTGAAAAAATTTATCACATTTGCATAACAATAATTATTCTCACTCCATCTCCTGCAGTGCAAAAATTATGCTGATATGTCCAGTTTCTGACATCAATTTTCTGTCTTACTCAAACAGGCAAGTCAAAAATTATTTTTAGTTTTGATCCATTTGTACATGGAGTCAAACATCTATGAAGTTTACAATAGTTAGAGGGGAGAACTGGTTAACGACAGTACAACTATTCCTGCAATATTTTTCTTACACACAGATTAATCAATCCTAAGCCAGCCTCTTTGAATGATCCCTTAACCTTTACTGATAGGTTTACTCTGGAAATCAATGTTGTCAATGTTTCATAGAATCATAAAAAACATAAAATGCTTTGGTTTGGAGCCTTAAAAATCATCTAGTTCTAACTACTGTGTCGAGGCAGGGATACTTTTCCCTAAACCAAGTTACTCAAAGCCCATCCAACCTATTTTTGAACACTTCCAGGGATGAGGCATCCTCAATTCCTCTGGGCAACCTGTTCCAGTGTCTCACCACCCTCACAGTAAATAATTTTTTCCTCGTGTCTAGCCTAAACCTTCTCTCCTTCAGTTTAGGCCATTCCCTTTGTCCTATCATAATGTACCATTGTAAAAAGTTCCTTTCCAGCCTTTTTGTAGGCCCGTTTTAAGTACTAGAAGGTTCCTATAAGATGTCACTTTACAGCACATAATATCAACCACAAGGAAGTCCCTATGCTATTGATACTCTTAAAAAGTATTTAATTTGTGATCAACAAATGTATCAGAGAAAAATGCAATACCCCTGGATTTAAATGTTCTTCACTGTCTTTTTCCTCAAGCCTCATGACCTCTACCCCCAACACAGTACAAAAGGTTCAGATGTAGTATCCAGAAGACAGAAAAACTAGAAGAAATATGGATAGCACAGGAAGTACATGCCTCCCCACATGCTCACTCCAGATCTATACCATTTCCAAATAAAGAAGCCTATGGGAAATTTTTTGTCTGAATGTGATCACTTGTTCTGGGCTGGATACTGTTCCCCATGCAATTTAAAATGCTGCAGCTGATTTCTCTTAACTTGGTGTATCTTCCAAGGGCTGATTTATTGGTATATTCAAGTTCTTACCGCTGTCATAACTTGACAAACCCCAGAGCCTTCACTCAAAATAGCACTCTAGTGTAGCAACAAATGGTCACGTGCCAGAGAGATAGGTTTTGGGTAGGTTTTCTTCTTTTTTTTTGNTTATTTTGGTCACAGAAATAGTTACTTTATTCTGTTGAAGGCTTAGAACTTGTGGACTCCATTCTCTACATAGACAGTGGAGAGTAGTTTGTGCATGTAAGTTAGATGCCTAACTGAGTATTAGGCATACCTCAAAATATACTTTTACCACAAGAAACATGATTATTCCTTCTCTACCTATTATTTAATTGAAATGTATCTGGAAAAAATGAAGTAGGACAAAATCCTCTCTATTTACTGGCTCTATAATTTTACTAAATATAGTACTTTGAAAAGCAGTGACAGCATATTATTTTCATGGACAATTTGTGCAGCTCACATTATAAACTCTGCATTCCTTGAGCTGATCTTATATATTCCTATAGATAAATACGATAAAAAACCTTCATTCCTTCTTGTTCTTTTGTTACTTTCAACTTATGAACTAGTTTCACCTGATAGAAATTATTTATAGCCTAAACAGAGCAAAATGATGAGGGGGTGGGTGTGACTGTGTATCTTTCTTCTGGGGAAAAAAACAACAAAACAACCCCAGAAACAAAAGACCCTCAACTTTTGGGTAAAAAGTCATTATTTAGATAAGACTGGATACTTATTATTTTGTGATACACTATATCTTTGCCTAAAATTTCTTTTTTTGTTTTTTCTCTTTTTTTCTTTTCATCAAAAGTGACCTGTTCTGTTTCATATATGAAAGGTGCACATTAAAAGAATATGAGCTAGCAAATATCTTTACTGAAGCACTGTTGGCAGCCGAGATCACTGACAACTTCCTGGCTGTGATTCATAATCTATATTGGTGCCTTTGAGACAGCAAGCTATTGATTTTTCCCAGTCTATAATCCAAGACCATATACACAGCTTGTTAGACATCTGTGGGAATATAAACTGAGTTTTGATACAATTTAGGGAGCTTCTGTTAGCGGGGCACTTAGTTTTTGTCTTTGAGAAAATCTTTACACGTCTGTGTAATCTTGAAGAGATTTTTAACAGATAATTCAATAGAGTTTGGGTTGTTTGTTTTTTATTTTATTTTTTTCCTTTTTGTAAACTGCTTTCCTGAGTGTAACTCATGTGAAGCAAAATTTAAGTGGACAATTATAACATATGGGGAATTCTTTCTAATGCTATTATATCTTTTATCTTATTTTTATTTCCTTTGATTTTTTTCAAGCATAATTTGGAAGTGCTCCTGTTTTTTCATGTATAATATCTTGTCCATTTTATCTGTCCTTCCCAGGAAAACATTTCTTTCTTTACTGTGATACTTATGGGACATATGCACAAATAACATTCAAAAGAACAATCATTAACTGCAATGCAGTTCCCCACCATAAAACATATTAGATAAGTGCACTAAAATTCTTCAAAAATTACACATAGTTAAAAAATACTTTTAGGGTTCAAGCCACTTCACACAGTCCCTCATTTATGAAAGGAACTATATTTAGTGTTAATTTTCTGTCTTCTGAGAGTCAGCTAAGGCAAAGGAAGAGGCTAATACAGTTTGAAGCTTATGCACTAATGTAGGAATACCATAGGGAACAGTCTTAATATATGTACTTTTAAATATTATTCAGTATTTGTCCAAGAATAAGGGCTACCATGTAAGGAGAATAACACTGATGTACTTTGTGGACTTCAGATGACAGAAATATCATCATGCATGTCATCACATTGCATGCTGGTTTGGAAGGCTAGAAAAATATTTACCCTGTCTCCAAAATCAAAATAATGCATTCTTGACTGTATATAATTTGGCTAAACTTGGCTGATCCAGAAACCATATAATCATAATGGGGTAACTGCTTGTTTTATTTTATATGATAAATTAATTTTCTTAAACAATAAGAAGAAAAAATATTGGTACCCATGTATATAGAGATTAGCAAAATGTTATATTAGAAAACTGGACCAATTTTCATAAATAGTGGGGAAAAATTATATTAGAACATGAAACAAAATCTCATTGGTATAGACTGCTTCTAAATGGAATTTTTACAGAAGACCATTTCAAATTTGAAAATAGTTTTTCATAAAGGGTTTTTTTTTTTTTGACTAGCTCATTTATCTACAACTTAATTGGTTTCCAGGAAAATAAATCAAGTTTCTAATTCTCTGTATGTTTATACATTTCTTAACCTGAAGATCATGAGTAAATCAACTGAATTAGTATTATGCTTAAAGTTAAACAAAAGACAGTGTTTTTGCAAGGTCAAAGATAATGGAATGTGGGAAAAATTAGAAATCTAGAATAGATTGAATTTATTAATTTTGGTTTCAGTCAGACAGCATATTCCACAACATTGCTTCCCATTATTTTTAAAATGTTATGGTTATATTTAAACTGAATTATTTGCAGAAAATCTTTAAATAAGCCCTCCTCAAAAACAAACAAACAAACAAACAAAACTGTGGGGTTTTTTTTATTCTATGCTTAACTACTATGTGGGAAAATCTTACGTCTCCCAATCTTTTTCTTTCCTAATTTCCTGTCTATCTTCTGGGATCTAATACAGAGCAAGAAGACAACTTATATGGACTGACCCTGCCAATGCAGACTGCAAAATGAAATAGGAAGGACAAAATGATAGAAAGGCAAGGAGAACATGTTGAGGTTTTGAATGGTAATTAAAGTCCACTGGCTTATCCAGACCAAGCAGCTACAAGAGAGAAACCAAAGAATTTGGTTTTATGCTTTCAACACTTATGATGTCAAGAAAAATATTTGTTATTCATTATTTCTGGATAGATTCATCATCTCGAAAATGTGGGAAACAGGTCATCCTTGTTCATATCACGGGATGGCAAAGAAAGAATGAGCAGACACTGTGGTCATTAGCACTCTAGAAATGCATGTGATGATAAAAAGGATAAATTAGGAGAGGGAGCATAGTTATCAATAGCAGATAACACACTTTTACTAAACAAACTGCTATTCTCACAATAAGTATTTCAAAGTTGTTCTACCTGCATATAGGTAGATAGTTCAGAAGAGGTTCGTCTCTCCCAGGCTGATAAAAGTGGTTGGATAACGTGGAGAAATGTCACTGCTTAGTGCATTTCTAGGTTTGTACTCTTACAGAAAGGCTGGAGACAAATGTTCCTTCGTTATAATTTTCCATCTGGAATTCACAGCTATACCAAAGGCACAGAAATTGCACACTGCCCTCTTAGTTACCCTTTCCTATCTTCTGAATTCAGTATTGTAACAAATGCTGTCTTCCCAATGTGTGAGTGAATGCGTGATTATATTCAAATCACACAGGGTGAGGGACAAGTATTTCCATCTTTATTCTCTTATGACTCAGCAAAACTTGCACTCCTCCTTCACTCAACTCCCTTCTACCAGCTACATACTGCAATAGTCACAAGCTATCTTCTAATGAACATCAGAGGATAAAAAATAAATACATATTTTGAGAGTTCATTTTCATGTTTAGTTATAGGAAAGGATGTTAACTAAAATGCATATATTGTACTTTCATCCAGAGACAAACTCTAGAGGTCAGTGGGTGTGATAAAACTCCAATGTCCCTGGTCAGGATATTATAAATGCTCTTTCTTTCCTTCAAATAAGAGTATTGGTCCACACAGAGAAATGTATTCAGTGCCTGTACCACACCATTGTAGGCTGAAATTGTGCAAGCTTTTCAAGTGGCTATACCTTCATTTTTTGTCTTTTGCTAGTTTTCGATACAAATCTGCCTTTGTCCTCAGCAAAAGTGAGGGAGTAAATTCTAGAGTAATAAACCATGTAAATTATAATTCCTCTTATTTTTAAGACCTAGGATCTGGAAATCAGCACAGGACAGAAACTGGGCAAACCCCACTCTATATAGGGGCACAATATGTTGTACAGATCATGAGGTATGACTCATGACCCAACAGCATATGACTATCACTTGGAGTTGCAAATGGGTCTGATTATGAAGATTGTAATTTAATGTGAAACGTGTTAGGACGTGTCTTTGTGAGTTACCAGTTTTTAAAGGACTTGCCACGTGGAACCCCCTTTTTCAAGGAAACTCCTAAGGGCCAACTACTTGCTAGATGTATATTTCTAAGACTCAGGGAGGGAGAGAGAGCAACAGTGACCACCCATGTCAATGAGGACAAAGTATATACAGGGTGCAGGATATACCTTTCTCCCATATGTGAAAGCCCAAGTAAGTTTTTAGAGTTTCTACTTATTTAAATGAGAATAAGACACTGTCTTCCAAAGTAGATGAAAAATATTGAAGAGGAATTTCTGGAATTTTGTGAAGGCCTTCATGATTTGATAGAAATAGGTAATAATGTGTAAATACATATTTCAAATTGGACAGCTTTTTATATATCAAAAATAAGAGAGGGCATCTGTCCCTTAAATTGTCACCATACAACCAAATAAAAATTGAGAACTTTAAATATTTACTATAAATACTGAAAATTGCTATTTCAAATTTGTCTCTAGTAGCCCATTGCATGGCACAAAAAATTCTGTGAGACTTTATCACTCTTTCTGTGAGAAATGAAGAAGCATGTTTCATGATTCTTTTTTTTAGATAATTTCAGATCTTCTGCATTTCAGAGATTTAAATTAAATCAACTAACATCACAGAACCTCTAATTCATTTAACCTCATCTTCCAGAATAACATCTGTGTTATATGCAGACGAAAAACATATATAAGGAAAAAAGAGAATGGGGATTTTTTTATATATATTTTTATACTAGCAATAAGAAAACTAGCTTCTGAGGCTCAGCCATCTCTACTTTAAGGATGGATGATTATTGCTCTTTAACCTGCTTTATTTTTCTCAGAAATTATATTCTGTATTCTTTCCCCAAATATGAAGAAAAATAAATGGCCAATCCACAGGACTAAACTACAGACCACAAATTTTTAGATAAGCAATTATTTTAATGAAACATTAGAATAATTCTGTGAGTAATTATGAAGATTTTCATTTAATGTGAAACACGTTAGGACTCATGTTTTTGTGGGTTTCCAGTTTTTAAAGGGCTTTTTTTATCCTACCAACTCCCAGAACTCCTATTTATTTCAATGGTAGCTGCAGGTGCCGAAAATCCATTTGAATAGTCCACCCTGATTTGAAATTTTGCAGTGGCCTTTCTCTCACACACATGCTCACACATGTTCCTCTTTACCCTTCTCTCTTTTTCCTCCAGCTGCCCAAGATTAAGACCAATCTTGCCAGACATGGATACTCTTATAGTGGAGATATGAAAATTACAAAGAAGTAGTTAAATGAATTGGGATGGGGGCAAAGAAAATAAAAATAAATTTGAAGTTCTTATGCTGCCTTTTTTTTTCCAGAACTTTTCAAAAATAAAATGCAACCTTATTAAGAGGAGCTAGATTTCCTAGAATATTAATCAAGACTCAGATTACATGCAGATGACTGAATTCTTTTAGAAACACCTCTAATGCATTTTTACTAGGGTCATTGTGTTTTACAATGTAACAAAAAAAAAAAAAAGAAAAAAGAGAATAAATCACATTTTTACTATACTTGAAATAAAAATAGGCAATTGGAAATGCATTGTAAACAGGATTATTCAAACTCAGCTTGCCATAAGATAGAAACAGCTTTTAAGCAGGCTGTTACATAAAGGTCCGGTATTTCTGAGATTTTTATGAGAGTAATCTAATGCATTGGTCAGACAAGGTTAAGAATAATGCCCTTGCAGTCTCCCTAGATGCAATGATAGTATTTGATGTGAATAAAAAGGCTGCACTTTCTGGGTGTTGGTGAAACTGAACTGCACAGACATCTATTTGGAGATTTGGTTATGAAGTTTAATATTCCTCAGGAAAAAATAAAATCAAATAAAATTTCCACAGTCTTTTTGAATCTTTTTTTTCCCTGAGTTTTGTACTTATGCTTCGTTGTCCATCTTTCCTCCTTTCTCCACATTAGCTTTCAAAACACTTCCTGAGGCTTTTAGAAATGTCGTAAACTTACTGTATCATTACTGATGCACACAAACAGGAACATAAATGAATACTGTATGTGGATGATATTCTTCTTTTTATAACCCATCCTGATATTTCAATCCCAGCTATTACACTGTTCATAAATCAGTTTGGGATCCTCTCTGGCTTTAAAAGTAATTATAATAAATCCAAAGATATGTTTATGTATAGGAGGCCAATTGAACCCTTTGCTTTTCAGTTTCCATTTAAATTGGTCTCCAGAGGTCTTACCCCAGGTTATTTATTCCTTTTTCTTTAGATCTGCTGTACAGATTTAATCTTGCTTCTCTGCTTTGTAAAATTCAAGAGATGCTGTACAGGTGGTTTTTGTTCTTTTTTTTTTTTTTTTTATTAGGGGCAATAGGTGTCATTAATTAAAAACCAAATGCATTTTTTGTTTGATAATAAATAAACTTATTAAGATATTATGAAGACTGGCTTAAGAAATGTTTCTAGGGGCCTTGAAAGCAATTGCCCAACTCATTTAGTTATTTTAATACAGAACAAAAAATGTTAGTCTGTTCTGTAATTCTTCCTTTTGCCTGACTGTTAAGTAAAATTCAGCTTCTAAGTCCTTTCTTTCTGCATCTTTCTGACTGATTAAATTCCCATACAGGAATCATATCAAGGTAAGTTGGCATGTCAGTAGGTGTGGATCAGAGCAACAGAACTGCATGGCTGGAAAGCTTTGTCTCATCACACAGACTTCTGATTTCACAAAGCTATTCTTCCAGAAATGCAGCAAATGCCAGAGTATCTTGAAAGAGGTCAGCTGAGAGAGAAGATGCAAATCTTAGCAACGACCTGTTAAGAGCAATGTAAAAAATAAGGGAATTTATTTCATGAAACATAGACCTAAGGAACACCCTCCCACAGCATTTTATTTTGCCTTTTACATTTTATCTCCATCCCCTAAATAAAACGTGAGCCACATGTAAAATTCAAATCTGTGTGTGAAAATGTCCCTTTTCAAACATAATAACTCATCAAATAAATATCAAATATTTCAAATCCTGTTCACTGTTTTTGCAGGTGAAGCATATAACTTAATCTTTATCAGAGAGATAAAAAACAGTGCTTCATATGCTTTGATTGTGAAATTATTTTCACTGTAAGAAATCATACTTCAACAGTTTGATGTTACAGAAATGGGCATATGAGGAGGGATATTTATGAGGAATAGTACTGTTCTGACCTTAGTATGCATCAAGGCTGTTTATGTCCAGGAGCTGCCAGAATAGAGAGACAAGAGGAGAGGAATTTTGTAAGAGAGGCTTTTTTTTTTTTTTTGGCAGGGGGAGAGGAATTGGTTTTTTGGCTTCTTGGTGGGGATTTTTTTGGTTTTTTAGGGTGAGGGTTTTTGGGGTTTTTTTGGGCAGAGGAGGGGAGTATGTTTCTTTAGGAAAGCTTTGAAAGACATATAATTAATCAGGTGTCCAGAAGGGCTGTGGCTTTAAGGATACCACAAGTTATAGAAAAAGGTGGAACGAAATTTTCATATACTCTTCTGGAAAGCGGGAGTTTTTCTAGAGGTTGAGATTGTAAAATTAAGAAATGCTGGATGCTAATGTAAGCTGAACCAGAAAACCAGACTAGAAAAAAGGGCCTACCTGCAAGGACCAGATAAGCAGGTTAGCTCAAGAGCTTTCATTTAATCTCTCACCAAAAAGAGTTGAGTTTTCTATCTAAATTACAGAGAATGATTGTTTTGAGGGTTTTTTTCTGGTGTGATTTTTTTTTTTTCTGTTACTAGTAGTCTCTATTTTTGAGATTTTCTGGAACATTCATTTGTAAGAGGGTAAAAAACTTCTGCTTCAGAGTTCAGGTTAGTGCACTATCATATCACGATTTTTAAATTACCTCACATCCTGACTGGAGGATTGAGATATATCTGATACTAAAGGATACTAAGCAAACTGGCCAAAATACTTTTTCACTGATTCAGATCAATAGTCCCAAATGAACCTTTTCTAAAGAACAGTTGTTCCTGGCAATGTACTGCACAAACACTTTAAATATATATTAATCCCAACCAACTATATAACTCTTTAAAATGCAAATAATGTCAGTTTTCTAGATGGTTTCAAGTTTCTTTGCCTTTCTAATTTTTTCCCTGATTTGAGATAGTAGCTTTATTTCCATTAAATTATTACCAACTCTGTTTTAGAATGTCAGTTTAATATACAGATTCATTAGCTCATCTCATATTCAAGACTTTCTGTAGTCTTATCCTAATCCACTTGTGAAAAATACAGATTGGGAAAATGATTATTCTGTTTGGACATGCTCTAAGATGAATGTCTTCTGAACAAAGTTAAAATCCATCTTCAGTCTAACACAAACCTTTACATGGACTTGCAACTGTCTTCATAGAATCAGACAGGTCTTGCTGGTATGTACTTTGTTTTGTTGGGCTTTTTATACAAAGAAAAATTAAGTTCTTTTCCATTCATTTCCAAATGACTGGCATCAACCTCCTGTGTATCCTCTCCAATGGAATGAGCTCCTCAAAATCTTGTGCCCAGGATTTGGCTGGGATGGAGTTAATACTGTGCTTTAGTAGCTGCTACAGTGCTGTGGTTTGGGGATTTAGTATGAGAATAATGTGGATAGCACATTAATGTTTTAGATGTTGCTAAGTGATGCTTACTCTAAATCAAGGACTTCTCTGTCTCGTGCCCTGCCTTGTGCCTGGCACAAGATGCTGGGAGGGAGCACAGCCAGGACAGCTGACCCAAAGTGGCCAAATAGACATTCCATACCACAGAGTGTGATGCCCCATATATAAACTGGGGGAGTTGGCCAGAAGACATTGATCGCTGCTCTGGGACAGCGAGTGGTGAGCAATTGCAATGTGCATCACTTGTCTTTGTTGGGGTTTATTTCTCCCTCTCTTCTTCTGATTACAATAATTATTGTCATTACTGTTATTTTACTTTATTTCATTTATTAAACTACTCTTATGTCAGCCTGCAGGTTTTACCTTTTTTTGATTCTTTCCCATCCCACTTCAGCCACGGGCAGGAGAAAGCGAAAGAGCCACTGCAAAGTACTTATTTGTTGGCTGGTTTTGAACCACAACAGTCCTTGAAACTGAATTGAGACCTTGAAACTTATTTTAGTAATGTTTCTTTCTTTAGAAGCACACTTTTACACAAATGAAGCTATTGACATTTTCCTGGGAATAAACATCGTCTCTATAGAAAAGCCTGTAGGATCTTGTGCCTATTAGGTTCTGAGATGCCATTTGCTTTTCAAGTGAATACTTAGTGCTGATTTTGACCTTAGGAATACTTATGAGGTTTACACTCCTGCCTGCAATGGATACATAGATTTTGGAGATCTTCAGTGTGCTTACCTGTAAGGTTTTAAAAAAAAGGAAGATTAATACTGGGGGATCTCTTTCTTAGAATGTCTTCCTTTCCATTTTTCTTCTGAGAACCCCTGGATATGCAAATCATGAGGCTATTCTGGAAGACTTATCTGTTTTGCAAACCTCTTTTGGGTAGGAAGGACATGAGAGTGGCAGTAAGCTGGATACATAAGTAGAGGTTCAAAAACTGCATTGAATGATCTGTATTCTTGCACAACCGTTTTGATGGTAAACAGGATTTGTGGATTATATTCACCTTTGATTGTAACTCGAAATCTCTCTGAGTGTCTGAACATAAAGGATTTAGAAATATTAACAGGCACTTCTCAGTGTCCTTGGTTCTCTTTCAGATAGTTTTTACATAATATCTGTGTGCCCACATGTATGCAAATATGAATCTTTACATTTGGTTGGGTTTTTTACCATGTTTTCCCTCAGTAAAGGGAAATAATTTGATCCAAGTCATACTAGGATCAGTGAGAATAATATCATTGATTGCTGAGTAAATATATTCAGTTCTCAAGTATCCAACTCTGGTCTGAGTTACAGACACAGTGTTATGATTGCTGTGGGTAGTCCCTCTCAAATTCTCTAATTCTTGGTCTCTCTTGGAAATTTAATTGGTCTTACTTAAATCTAGAGAAAAATGTTTTTGAATAAACATGTTTTGATATGAATACTGGAGATACTTTGCAACTACAGAATGATATGTTTCTGACATACTTAGAGTAATACTAATCAGCCTAATTTTTATTGTTTTTGTGCTTATTCTAGGAATGCATGATAACAGAATTATGCACATGAATTCCATGAAAATAAGACTTACTTTATTTTAAGTGCTTTTGTAATCATCTCCTTAGATGTCTTGAAAGTGCATTTCAGACCTTCGTGTTGAACCAATTAATTAGCTACTACCTCATATAATTAAACTTGCTTTGAATACAGGGATGTATTTTAAATGTACCTACTTGCACCCATGTCATGTTTTAAGATACAAGGTCTAGAAAACTCAAGGAGTGTTTTGCATGCCTTTGTGTACAGTTCTCTTCTTTATTTGATACTATGTAGGCCAATATGGAAGGCAAAAGGAGGACATGACTGAGACATGCACATAATATATGATAATGAACATAACTGGATAAGGCTAATTATCTTCTTTTAACAGTTAAGACCAGGGAAGAAGCAACGGGTATAAAGAATATTTAAAAAAAAAAAGGCAAGAAAACATACTATGTGTGTCAGTCTTTGGAACTCCATCCAAAAGATATCTGATTCCTGATTTTGACAGGATTCGAAACATGGATAAATTTCTATGATAGATTTCACTTAATTAAAAATATTAAGTGTGAATAAACAAATGACAATTTAATATGAAAATCAATAAGGAAAAGAAACTTGAAACTAGGGTGGAATTTCAAGAGTAAATGTGGATTTAATGGTATATTATCTCTTCCTTTTGCGAAACTGTCAAGATATATTTACAAACCAGATATCATTCATTTAAATGGATAAAATTAGGAAACAAATTTATTAGGAGGCAGGTTTTGCCTTAGAATTATTGCTTCAGAAGTACTCATTGCTGAAAATAAACCTGAGGGAATGCTTTTCCACTTATTATAAGCCTGATCCTTGATCTTGCAGTATGCTGAGGTTTGCTTTTTGGGCTCTGTGCTTTAATTGTTTTGGCTAGCACCATGCTGAATTGCAACCCTGGCCTTTAACTGCTAAGAGGATATAACTCTAGTAAACACAACAACATATCCATGGCAACTACAGTTTTACTTCTAACTCTTCAAAACACAAAAGGGTAATTATTTTTTTTCATTATATTTTTATATTCCTATGGCTCATAATAACAGTGATGACCTCCTGGCTGGGCATTTCCAAGCTATTAATGACAGGCTGAGTTATGCGACCTTGACTTCACCTGGAGCCATTAACTTTTCTATCTAGTCATTAACTGCTGAGAAATGCCCTCCCTTTTGGTCATTATTTCTTATATATGCATTTCTTAAATGGGCATTTTCTGTAACAATTACATGTCAGAGTAATTTCATATTTTTTATTAATAAGTGCTATCTTATCTTTGTGTTCAAGCCACAGGGATCCTTTGACATCTAGCAGCTTGCACATCATTTAAGTTTCTAAGGAAGAGGTCGTCATTTATGCACAGGCAAATGGGAGACAGAGGGCTTAAAACAGCACGTTTTACATGGGAGGAAAAATCCTTGCATCATTTGAGTTAAATCTATGGAGCATATTCAGAAATGCTGAGGAATTCATTTTCAGATTGGGCATTTAGATGTACAATGTATGTATGCCACAATACCAGCTAGAAAACCCTTCACGTTAATAGTAAAGGTGACCTCTAAGTTATCCCTCCTGACTACTGGATCTTTAGACAAAATGGTTAGTAATTTCACTGGGATTAATTTGCCAGCATTTTGCAGACCCTTATCTTATTTTCTGGAACTCATAGAGGGATCAGAATCCACATGATATATTTCTCTTATCTGTCAGTGCAGCAGCATAAGATAAAAGAAGATTCTTTATTGAATGGATATATTTTTCATTGTCCTTCATACCATAGATTAAATGGGTCTTGTATGATTTTTCTTTTCCTGATACAGCAAACCATACTTCTGCATAAATAACTTCTGTGTAATTTGAGAACTCTTATGAAGAGCTCAGTAATCAATTTTTTAGATGCTGTAATTAGTGGCCTTACCTGGATCAAAAGCTAAATGTTGCTGGAGGGGAAAAAGGTTGTAGAGTTATTTTCAAGGGTGGGACTTAGTTGTCTGTGTGGGTGACAAAGATTACCATATATGCCTGGAAATATCATCAGCAGAGGATTTGTTTAATTTATTTGTTCCTGTAAGTCAGACATAGAGTTATACTTCTGTAAACAATGTTTGTTCAATGAAGTGCTTAGTTCTTTGCATAGGAAAATTCTCTGACAATATCCTTGACTAACAGGAGATATCTGTCCTATGAAGAGAAAAGAATGTTTCCAGGAGATAAAATCTGTTGTTCTTTTTGCTGTTATTTTATTTAGGTATCTGGTTTATTAGAGCATGTCATCCTAATTTTGGGCAATAGAAAGGGGGGAGAAAGCAGAGAGAGGTGAACAAGGCCAAAAGAACATATACTAAAGAAGTAAACTCTGCAAATCTTGATAAATGCAACTCCACCAGTAAGTGACAATATAGGTGAAATATTTCTCTTTTAAACTTTTTCCATTAGTTTTTTGACAGGAGTATACTAGTTCAGCTTTAATGAGATTCTAGTGTAAAAACTTCAGGGCTAAATAAAAGAAACAAATCAAAAGGACCGGATGATTGCCATTTAATGTGAAAGAATGAAAGTGCAAACAATCATTGTATGACATCTAGCTGTGCTAGTCACTGCAGAATGACAGGTAGAACAATTCAAAGTTACTGATCTAAAGATGGAATAACAGCTCATATGTTTGAAGTGCTCAGAAGATGAAGAAATAAAACAGACTCTAAGATAAGACATGGTTAAGCCTTTTAAATTCCATGCCTTATTGTCAGTATCATTTGAACGCTTTTGTACACAGTTTTTTTTTTTCCCCTCAGAAACTATTTTATCGAAGGAATTACTTTTAAGAGCTGATTTTTATTATTATCCTCCAGGCTGTATGGTGTGCTTTGTTTTTCAACAAGACAAGAAAAAATGTACACAAGGAAAAGTATATTACTAGTTTTCTAAGCACACATATTGTATATATTCAGAAGTATGTATTCTGAGTATATATTGTTAAGCTGTGCATTTTAAGCAAGTTCAATAAATCACATGCTAATTTACTCTACAGGTAGTCTCACTTTTTTAACATGCAGCCTAACGAATTTGTTAT
The DNA here is from genome assembly GCA_013398075.1 of Notiomystis cincta. Lineage (NCBI taxonomy): Eukaryota > Metazoa > Chordata > Aves > Passeriformes > Notiomystidae > Notiomystis > Notiomystis cincta. The sequence goes on along the minus strand of VZRX01024079.1, from coordinate 41,944 downwards.
GAATTTCTGTTTATATTTTCCTTGTCTATTCTTTTCTTGATATTATTTTAAGGCTCTAAGGAAAATCACCTATTCTTTCTTTCAGCAAGCCTTTTTATCAGTGAAATAACCTATTCTAGTTACTGCTGGAAACAATAATCTGTAATTGCTGCTTTCAGTCCTAATTTGGCTTGTCTCTAGTTTTTCATCTCAATCTAATCTAAACCTATTTGAGCAAATAAAATGATATTTACCTCATCCTCTGTTACAAGCTTTCAAGATTACAGGCTTCAGGAAAAATCAATACAAAATACCAGCTTAGCAGCAGGTTTGTGCTCAGAAAGAATGCTAACTTTTCTTTCCTGCATTTTCTGACTCTCTACTCCCCTGGAGTGAAAGCAAACCTTAGACTATAAGGACCGAAGGGTAAAAAAAAAAAAGGAACACAAAACCCCCAGCCTTCAATGATGTGTTTGGTTCATGGTTAGTAGCCACTTTTGAACTTACAAGCCGAAGTGCAGTGCATGGTCAAGCTCCTAACCTTTAGCTTCTGCTTCCACACTACACATCTTACAGAGTTCACCAAAAGGAAGGATCTCGACCTCACGGATGATTTTTCAGACTCAAATGCCATCTTCATTTATTATTTATTTGCTCCAAGCAGTTGGGATTTGAGGTATCATCATACCTGACTGACTGATTTAAGGAAGTGGCCACCTCTCTGTGGGGGGATCTCATGAGAATAAAATCCTATTACTTTCCAAAAAGATTACTTCATTTGCTGCCTGGAATAAGCTTTTGATGAAAACATTTGAATTTTGAGTTTGTAAACAACCAAGAATTCTCAACAGTGCTACCTTTTTTTTACTGTTTTCTTTTTTTTTCCTTTTTTCTTTTTCTTTTTTTTTTCTTTTTCTTTTTCTCTTTCTTTTTCTTTTTCTTTTTCTTTTTCCTTTTTTCCCTTTTTCCTTTTCTGCTTTTTTTTTTTTTTTTTTTGCTGAAAAGGACATCTGGCTGGTTTTTATTTTGATTTTGCTTTGTTATATTGTTGTTGGACTTTTTAACCAAGAAACCGATCAGTACAAAAATATGTATCTTTATGTAAATTATACTGTACTTATAAACCTTTTCAAATTATTCGTTCTGTCTCTTTGTAAAAGAGAAAAGTTCTTCCTTTGAAAACTTTCACTGGATTTCTCTTTCAATGGTCTCTTCAAAGTCTTCCTCTTCCCACCCCCACTTTTTGAATGGTCTCTGATTTGAAAAATTATTCATTATTTGGTCTCTCTTTAGACACACACATGCAAAAAGCTAAGCACTACGTTTTTGTTTCTCCCATAACAGAAGCAGTTTTATCAATGAATTTAGGGGAAAAAATGTAAATAGGCTATTAAGACCTATTGTATTCACCTAACTGTGGTTACTGAATTAGTACCCCAGCCACTCTAGGCAAGGAAGCAATCAGTGAAGGAAGATAAGAACCTTCAGAGTGCTTGAGTCTTATTTGAACTGAACTGCTCTTTGGAGAGACTTTTTATTTTGTTAATATAGATGGTAGCTGAGGTAACCTCAGGTGATTAATCCTAAACTTATTTGGGATAAATCCTAAGTGATAATTTTGCTGCAAGCATCTTCTAAGACACAAGGCCCCTATTCCAGAGACCTTCTCTCACTCATATAGGATTCTCCAGGAACCCAGAGTGACTGAAGTGTCTATTAGCTTCAAGTACAACCCTGACAGAAACAACCATAGCTTAGGAAGAGCAGTTCCTACGTGTAATTACTTTATTTTCGCGGAGTGATCTGTTAGATGCAAGTATCTGAAAAATGATTGAAGATTATTTCACTCCACTTGTGTCCAAGATTTGCCAGTGTGTAGGTGAAGTCAAGGCTCTCTTGTGTCTCTTTCTCTCCAGTACTCTTTACCTGTGGTAATGATTTATCCTGGAGTCTCAGGTGATTATGTGCCTCCTTTTCAAAGAGAAAATGGCACATCTTACACTGCCTAGAGCTGTTGTTCCAAGATGTCCCCAGGTTCTTTTATCACTTACATTCAGCTCATATTTTGAGCCTATATATTCTCAATGAGAACCAAAATAGGAGACATATAATTTTGGGAAAAACACTTGTATTTTATAGCAGTATGTATTGGTCTCATTAAGCTTTGTGAAGCTTCATCCCCATTTTTTAATCTGACATAAGAGTAATGTGATCAAATTGCCTGTGCATCTCTCAGTCCTGTCAATAACTTTGGAAGTCTTTGACTAATTCAAGCAAATTTGACACCCAGGGAAAAATGCTTAAAATTCTATATTCAAGCAGTAGGTGGATACTGCCTATCCCAGCCATATACATAACTCTTTGGACAGAAATGAGGTATTGTGTCCTGTTTAGCTCAGGGACATAACTGGAACTTTCACTCCATTTTATCCCTGTGTAATTTCTGATTCCTTTAGCAGTTTTGAAGAGTCTTTTAGCAATTTAGGAAAGATTTACAAATTCATACTCAGCACGTCTATATATGATTTTGACAAAAGCATTGACCAAGCTTCTCTGTTCTATTTCAAGAACCCTTTTACATTTAGTTTTCACCACTTCTTCTGAAGCTATTTGCAGATAAAGCTGGCTGAAATAATACATTCATATAGCATAGTGACAGTTATATCAGCTGAAGGTGTTGATACACTGGTTGTAAACTCCTTCTAAAAACTGACAAAATTTCCCCTAAATGCTACAGCAAGTATTTGACCCTGGCAAAATAAATAAAAACTTTACTCATTAGACAAGTACAGAGGAAAGTGTACACTCACTGAAAATTATAAAATACTTATTTTAAAAAACTCCAAATATTTTTATGATATCTTATAGCAGAATGATTTTCTATGCTTATGATTTTTAGGAAAAACCAAATGGAGGTGAGTGCAAATCAGCAGAGACTGGGATTCTGTGTCAAGGAACAAGGGATATTTTCTTCAGGGAACTACTGCTAGACCACTGAAACTATTTAAACAGCTGAAAATGTAGACTGGATGACCCCTTAAGTTTATCTTCCAAAAGCATGTTGTCTGAGGATTTTGGAAGATTCCAGAAGAACTTATTTGAGGTTTTAGTAGTTTTTTTAAAAAATGGTAAAACAAAGATCAATGTCACAGAGTCAATGATGCAATGGGCCATTCTTCAGTTTCATTCAGTTATGGAATATATTCAAATAGAAGAAGCATCACATCCTTACATATCCCTCTGTAAGATTTTATTCTAGTATAATGACAATGGTTAGGAGTGACATAGTGCAAAGTTCTGTGATGTAATGTAACCAATGAAGAGAAATAGCTGCCTCCTGAGGACAATTTCAGAGCTCAGTATTGGGACAGACATTTAAATGACATCTATTCACTCCATTGTGCTACTCCAGTCCATTTATTGTAGCCAATTGTTGTTAGCAGTCATGTATTTCACTGGCAAGCTCGTCAGAATACTGGTAGAGTTATACAAATTCTAATACAACAGAGCATTATTCCTCCAACACAGGAATCAACAAACTAACCCTGTAAATAGTAAAAATGGCACAAATAGTATTTATTGTATTTGCTAACAATGATAAAAATATTATTAGTAATGATAAGAATAGCAAGGTCTCTCAATTCCCAATCATGCATTTATGAGTATTTTAACAACTTCTCAGGGCTGCTTTTTTTTTTAAAGAAATAGTACTTTTAAAATTTCTAAAAGTTGCATAATCATAATGATTTGACTTCCACTGAAAAGTCTGTGTTCAAGGGAAGCTGATAATGCATAGACAAACAAAGCATTCCTATGATTCTTAAGGGCAGCTGCTTCTTCCTTTTCTGAGCAGAGTGACAAGAAAAGGTAAACAAGATAACAGCAGAAGTCACACCTCCACATCTGATGAGAAACCTTTGTCTTCCAGAAGGCAGTCAAAACCTAAAATACTCCTGAAGATGCTGAGAATTTAAACATGGTACCTTCAGACTTAAAAGAGTAAATCTCAGTGACCTGTGCTACTGAAGTGATATTTAAGTACCTTTTGGCATCTCAGCATGAAGATCTTTGTCTTAATTGTCTAATACTGTCAGATTCTATATTTATTGTAATCAAAGATCATTGGCTATCTTCATGCAGTACTTTTCTTCTTGGAAACCTGTTAGGTTTCTCATTTTTTGGTTTTAAATGCCTAAAATATCAGTTCTAGAACCAATAAAAAAATTAGTTCTTTGTGTCTGATCCTACTCCTAGTAATCTAAATGTAGAATTTCCAGGATAATAATTTGGATATGAATCTCGCTGCTTTTAAGTCTTGAACCTATTGAACTAATTGAACCTTGAACTAATTGTTTCACCTCTCTAACCTTAAAACACACAGAATGACATTACAGACCTTTTTTTTAAATGAGAGTGTTGCAGTATTCCCACCACTGTTCACTAGCAAACACTCTCTCTTGGTGGTTTAACACAAGGATCTAAGCTGCACTTTATTGCTCACCCTGCACATCCAATTGTTCAATTGCACTCAGCTAGGCAGAGTGTGTAGGTTTGTACCTAACATTAATTAAGTGTAGCACAAAACTTATAACACGTGGCCTCTCAGTTCTGAAAGGCTAAATTAAATCAAAAGAAAAAAAAAAAGTGTATGAATGTCCTGAAACTAAATACTATTCATCCATATGGCCAGGAAATACTGAAGAAGTAAAGAAGGTTTTGGATGCTTCACAGTACAGGACTACTTTGATAGTCTAGAGGGGAACACGTAAAGAGTCTTCCCAAAAAAGACCATGCCAGATATGATAATTTGCTTTTGTAACCTCTAAAAGATTATTTTAATTGAAGTGAGGCATTTTCTTTTGAATTTGCTAGGGAAGGCAGCAGGTTGCTTAATTTGTTTGGGATATTAGATGTAGGTTTTCTGCCTTTCCATATTTTCAAAAAGTGAATTTCCTGAAATACCACTAAGGAAAAAAGATAAAAGAAAAGAAAAAAAATTGTTGCAGAATGGGTAATACTGAATGAAAATCAAACTTTTGGATATTTTTCCTATCTGTTCTCCATTTGGGTACTCCTTTTGTTTTTTCTTCTGAAGTTTGGAATAGTTTCTAATTATTGAATTTTTTTCCCCCTGATTCTCTTATTCTTTCATATTTTCTCCTGATGGTGGGGATTCAGTCTCACCTGGAGGAAGCAGGCATTGAGTTCAAGTTACAGCTTAAAAAAGTGTTCAACCACTGTTTCAGGAACAGAAAAAAGATCAAATAGCCCAAACAAATGCAGAAGCTCATAAAGAATAATTTATTAGTAAAATAAATCCCTCTCATTCAGAAATGAGAAATAAATATTAGTAGGAAGAATATGCTTCTTCTTTAAAGGCAGTTTAGATTTCCTTAAAGTTGAGATTTTAGTCAACTTTAAATTTAACCATTTACTTTATACTTAGCGGAATTTGGATTTATATGAAATTCAGAATGCTATCCAGTTGTAAGAATCTCAGAGAATACATCCATTTTTATTCTGTATTCTTAGCTTGCATTTTTTGTGCTTGTCACTGAATTTTTCCAGACATGTTTTCTGTATTCAGTGAATAAATTGTAAATTTTAAAAGCTTTTTTTTGTAATTTACAAAAGCAATTTCTTTTCAAATTAATAGATACAGCAGAACATTTTGAGTTTAAGAAAATTAATTGTACAATATAATGAACGATTTCTCAAGACCTAAGACAACATAATTTAAAATAGTCAGCTTAAGATTCAGAAATATAATTTTGCTTTTGTTGCATTTGAAAAGTGAAGGTTTCTTTTATATACTGTATATCCCAGGATGATTTCAAAGCACTTTCACTTAGAAAAGCTAGCTGCTATTACATATGAATTTTCAAAGCTTGCCAAGGCTTTGGAAGGAATGATGAAAATTACTATTGCACGACCTTCAGGTTTTCTTTGTTTCATAAAAGGCTAAGATAGCATTTTTGTCATTTTTCTTTCAGCTCAGGTCTTTCATCATAAATATCAAAGCATGCAATTATGCCTGCTCATATCCTACCGTATTCTGCCTGTTTTCTATCCACAGTGATGGTGTTCTCTTTAAGGATACCTTTTTCTTTTGTTTTCTGCAAATCTGAAAGAAGTCCCATGTTTTTGTCGAGTGCCATAAATTGTTCATGAAACGCATGTTGCACTGATTAAAAAGAAGAAGAGTTGATTAAAATAGCTTTTATTCTTTTGTTCTAAGCAAAATCCTAAAGTAATGTTCAAGTGTCAATCCTACCAGGATCTTAGAAGACTGATTTGGCCTACAGGTGGAATTTTTAAATAGTGCTCACTGTAAAAAATGGGACAATCTTCTATTAAAATCTCTAGTTTTATGCTAAATTATTCCTATTGTTCCTTTTCATTTTTCAGATATAACTTGTTGTTTTGTCTGGTTTTATGGTTTCATGTGGCCACATCATCAAAGGCATAAATGCCCATAGCTGCTGTTGCCTAAATTAAGTCATAGTTGCAAAAATTAGTATACTTCTATATCTTAAGTACTTCACATGAGCATCTGTTTGCTTTTTTTGCATGTTTACTGATCTATTCCAATTTATAAGATGTATTGGCATAACACAGGTGGTATATCTGGCTGAAATATCCATGTCTTATTTCCTTCTGAAATGCTTTTTTTTTATTTGGCTTTGTGTTTTTCCACCTACTACCTTAAACGCTAATAACTTATACAGTAAAAATAAGAAATTCCATTAACTAATTGAAGAAAAACAATTCTTTCTTGAAAAACAGAACAGAAAACCTTTGCTAGTGCTTGCAGGAACACACCTCCCCATTTTAGTTTATTATGCTCAGATTTTTATCAAATTTACAATGACACAAGGAATACATTGTTTTCATCAATTTGAACTATGCTGTCACATGAATGTGAACTTACTGGCTATGTCTTAAGTTAAATGTCAAGGGATATACATTTTCCACATAGAATAAAATTGATTTCGAGTTTCCTTTAATGGTGGTGGAGCAAAAAATTGACACTGTATTTTTAAAACAAGTAGAAATGTCCCAGTATGTGTTAATAAAAATGTATATACCTAAATAGTAAAAGTGTTACTCATAGTACCTAACATAAAAAATATTTCTAACAATAGTAATTTTAACTAACAAAACCTTACCGTTTAGTAAGATTTGCTGATGTAAAATGATAATAAAATTATTAACATGGTGTTCAAAAAAGCTTAATCAATTACAATAAAAAAACATTTAGGCATTTTGCACTCCTCTTTTTTAAAAAAGGGGAGAAGCAAAAGGGAAAGGCTTTCTGAAGGGTTTTTTGCAGGTAGCTTTTGAAAAGTTCTTTCTCAGCATATAATACTCCCAACAAAAACCTCATCACAGTGGCTATATGTATCAATACTGCAAAAGAAAGGAAGATGACACTCACCATAAGAGAGTTCATTAATTCTTAAGACTTCTAAAATATTAATAGGACTTTCAAACAACATTACTTGCTTATGCAGTGTCCATTCAATTTATTGTGAAGTTGAGATGATAGGTGGAAATTCTTACATTACTATATATGTATCCTTCTTCCTAAATCAGAACATGTACTTGTTTATTTTCCCACACTGAATTATGAGTATGGTCAGAAATTATTTACATTAAAAAAAACCAACAACATGATAAAATGTCAGAGAGTCATAGACAAAGCAGCTGCTTGAGAAACTTTTTAATGTTTGTAGAAACTGATGGAGGATTTTGGCCTCTGCTTATCTGAAAACCATCTGAAGCAACTTGGTCTTTACAGTGTGTCTATCAGAAAAAAACTACATTTCAAATGTTAAATACCAGATGTAAAGGGATCTTATACTGAACAACACATTAAAATGCATATTGTTCTTGATCCATAATACTTGCCTCCCAGAATACTTTAGAGTCTATCCACAAAGCAACTAATACTATATTTATTTTTTAATTGGAAGAAACTCCTTAATCCACTTTAGCATTCCTTATGGTTACTATAGAATATTAATGACACAGCTATTCTTTGCAGATTATAAATCTAATTCCCTATAAGCATATCATAATACATGCTGAAATAATAGCCTCAACTAATAAAAGTTTGGGCTTGCCTTTGTTATAAAAACCATAAAAATGAATTTAAAAGTATGCAAAATATTAGGAAGATATTCTAAAGTATTCCCTTTTGCCAAAGGCAGATACTATTAGAGACTGATGCAGGTGTGATATTTATGATCAAGGCTGAGGAGGCCAGAGCTTTGTTAATAAAATTAGGGCAGTATTATCAATTACATTTGTGTAAAGGGTGGGTTCCAATCCAGAACCAGGCAAAATACTTCCAAGTTAGGAGTGGAAGCTTTACTTATTGCTTTCAGTATAGGCAATAAATTGGGATAAAAAGGTGAGCTGAAACATGGTAATGTGGAAAACAGAGAATCAAACAACAGAGGATAACATACATAATATCCATTTTGAATTGCAATGATTTCTGGAACATCATGGCAGCAAAAGAACAAATTATGCTGTGTAGTTGACAGAAATCAGAAAAAGGAGACTTCTTCCCATAAAATATATGTCAAGGAAAGGTGTCAGTGAAGAGGGTTCTGATGATGAAAATCTGTATTTAAAGGTTAGTTCACTAAAATAAATTTATGCAAGTTGTATGGTATTACTGACTATGGTTAAGAAAAAAATATTGAATGCTTAGCAAAAGAGAAGATCAAAGATGTTACTAATTTGCTATTACTGTTAATCATAGTTTCCAATAATTAAAAAATTATAATAGTCTGATTCTCTTAAACCAGTACAGTGCTTTTACAAGCCAGGTTTAAAGATGTGTGTCCTTTAAATCATTTCTTTCTAGGATTATGAATTCTAAAAGCATGCAGGAGAACTAAATTGGAAGTGATAATATACAGGAATAGTTTGAAAACATTGAGACCACTAAATAGAAGTGACCGCAATATAAATTATTTTAAAATTGCAGGAATAAGACTCAAACAAAAAAAAAAACAAGTACTGTGACATCAAATTACAGAAAGGATTTTTCATTGGGTTATTTTTTTGTTTCTTTTAATAGCATAACTAGTCAAAGTGACCTTAATATCAAAGATGGGGAAAATTAAATTTTGATTCAGGATAGACATATGTTGACTGTGTTATAACAGAATTATGGAGAGCATAACTTACTACAGCAGAAAATGTAAGACGAAAGTCAGTATCTGTAAATGGCGAAATCTGCAAGATTATTTGAGTCAAGCTGTTAAATCCTATCTTTCCATGTAGAAAGAATCATAAATTCTGTCAGACAAACATTTAAAATAGAATAAGAGAATAAGATAAAAAAAAAAAAAAAAAAAAAAAAAAAAAAAACACAAATCAAAAGAAAAACCAGCTTAGATTTTAGTCTGCAAAACAGGCTGAACTGGGCAGCTCCTC
>VZRX01024079.1:149-32495 GCA_013398075.1 Notiomystis cincta | reverse complement strand
AAAAAAAAAAAAAAAAAAAAAATCACATATCCAGAGACTAAAAAGCAAATAATGTATTGCTTAAGTATGAAAGAAACAGGAGGTATGTGTGGAAATGTGTGGGTCTTCAGGGCTCCCAGGGGCTTATGGGACAGACTGTGAATGATAAGGATAGAGTGATAAAACACTTTATTTTTTCATGACAGCATTCATCTTAGGTCATACAATATCTTCAAGAGGAGATCTTTTCTCAGTGTTAATCCTACTGTAGCATTATTTTCAGATGTCTCAGTTTATGGGTGACACCAATCTAAGTGGTACATTTGATACCCTGAAGGGAGAACGCCATCAAGAGCTACCTTGGCAGGCTTCAGAAGTGGGCCCAGGTGAATCTCATGAAGTTCAGCAAAGCCAAGTGCAAGGTCTTTCACCTGGATTCAGACAATCCAAATTATCAGGAGAAACTGAGGGATGAATGAATTGAGCGCAGCCCTGCAGAGAAGGATTTGGGAATAATGGCAGGTGAAAAAATTTGGCATGAGCCAGCAGTGTGTACTTGCAGCCCAGAAAGTCAACCATTTCCTCAGCTGCATAAAGAGAAGAGTGGCCAGCAGGTTGAAGGGGGTGACTCTCCTCCTCCACTCTAATGACATCCCACCTGGAATATTGCATCCAGCTCTAGGCCTCCAGTGTAAAGACATTGATCTCATAGAGCAATCCAGAGAAGGACCACAAAAAAGATAGCGTGCTGGAACATCACTCCTATGAAGAAAGGCTCAGTTGAGGTTGTTTAGCCTGAAGAAGAGAGGGTTTTGGGGAGACCTTAGTGTGGTTCTCTTACTAAAATGAATAAATAAACTGGGGTCAGTGTCCAGAAAATAAATTGCTAGAAGAATAAAGCTAAGGTAGGAGTTTACTAGAAAAAATAAATTGTCTAAAAAAACACTAATCAGGCCAAACTAGTCTCAGTCCTTGACTAATTAAATTTTTTAATCAGTGGTACCTAAGGATGAAGGAGGAATGGGGTAGGGATAGTATTAGTAGGTCACCAAAAGTAATGTGTTTACCTCCAAGTGCAATAAAAGTAGTTTGTGATAGTTTATTAAGGCCAAATACCTATATTCAAATGCAAAAATCATTGAATGTGAAGCATCATGAAGAAGTCTGACAGAAAAGAAAAAACAAAAGTACAATTTGGTGTGGAATTTAGGTGCTCTTATGAATGAGGCCATTCATATAATATCTTTTATAAAATGGTGCAAAAGGAAGCCTGAATTCAGAGCACTAATTCTGATATCCAACAGAACATTAATCAGGAGACCTTAAGTACAGGAAAGTAAAAACAAACAAACAAAGATATGAAATGTTACAAATAATCATATGGTGATGCAGGGATTAGTTTTAAGAAATTTACCAGTAATTAAATAATTGGAATGATCTTCAGTACAGTAAGATGGTTCCAGAAGTATGGAGCCCCTTTGATCTGTACACTGGACAGTTGTTGCCATGCTATATATTTCAGTGTATTTCAGCAGGACACTGGAAAACTGTGCTAGACTGACATTGAACTGCACAATCCCACATGGTGGCAGGGTCTCCAGGATCACTTTGAAAGAACAATCTTTTTCAGTGTATACATATATATCTNTACTATTTATATATATATACTTCTGGTTTCAGGGAACAAAGAGAAATTACCTTAAGACTTGTGGCTTGGTTGGTTAGCAGAAATCTGTATTTCTAGAAAGAATGTTCTAGACCTTTATATCTGGCTTTTCTTCAGCCTTGGACAGAGTAGATCGAGCAACAAGACCCATTAAAGGTTGCAGAAGTTAAACTTTACACTTGTAAATCTAGTTAATTATGACATACATGTTTGTTTTTCCAGCACATTCAGTGAGAGAGGAGACAGAAGGAATACACATTAGTAAGAGTCAGGTGTAAAGGCTGTAAAGGTCATTTTTGCTTGATTTTCAATTTTTAGACAGTTAAGATTCTTTGGATCTTTCTGTATTGAAAACTACCACAAACCCCTCCTAAATGTATTTAGCTGCTCTTAGGCTAATCCCTTGGCAACTCATTTGTAACCATCCATTAAATTAGCATAGCACCTTTTACCCTTAAAATTCTACAGCTTACTATCTTAGACAAACTAAAGCTTTAGGAACTGTTAATTAGGAGTTACGGGACTTAATTAAGCAGGATGAAGAAGAAAGTTCTCAAACATCATCTTGGGTTGCACATTGTTATATATATATATATATATAAAACTGTACAATTATATATAATTATATATGGTTGTATATAACTAGTTATAGTTAGTTATACCTGCTAACTGCAGAATAGCAATTAGTTTGTTAGAAATAGCAGAATATGTTGGTTTGAGAATCTATATGGAAAACAAGAACAAAAAAATTGAAGTTGACTTGCATGGGTTTTTTGAAGTATGAAGCAGGAAAAAACTTTACTCATGTCGTGTAATGCATGTAGTGTTCCATAAAACAAACAATTTTCAGGACTTTCTGACTGGGGTATTTAGCATGCTGCAGCTTCAGTCTCCAAATGTTTTCTGTGCACAAGTATTAAAAACATTTCTGAGTATTAGGGTTTCTTCCATCTGCTAGTGAGAATACACTAAAAAAGGAAGAAGACTGGATAAAGCTGTGTTTTGACAAGAAGAAACATTTTCAAAATAGTATTACTTGACTAAAGTCCTTGTAAAGAAAGATGTGGCCAGTTTCTAACCTGTGTCAATGAATGATGTATTACTGCATTTGGATAGATAGATAGATAGATAGATAGATAGATAGATAGATAGATAGATAGATAGATAGATAGATAGATAGATAGATAGATAGATAGATAGATAGATAGATAGATAGATAGATAGATAGATAGATAGATAGATAGATAGATAGATAGATAGATAGATAGATAGATAGATAGATAGATAGATAGATAGATAGATAGATAGATAGATAGATAGATAGATAGATAGATAGATAGATAGATAGATAGATAGATAGATAGATAGATAGATAGATAGATAGATAGATAGATAGATAGATAGATAGATAGATAGATAGATAGATAGATAGATAGATAGATAGATAGATAGATAGATAGATAGATAGATAGATAGATAGATAGATAGATAGATAGATAGATAGATAGATAGATAGATAGATAGATAGATAGATAGATAGATAGATAGATAGATAGATAGATAGATAGATAGATAGATAGATAGATAGATAGATAGATAGATAGATAGATAGATAGATAGATAGATAGATAGATAGATAGATAGATAGATAGATAGATAGATAGATAGATAGATAGATAGATAGATAGATAGATAGATAGATAGATAGATAGATAGATAGATAGATAGATAGATAGATATTCCAGGTGATTCTGGTATGTTCTCTCACTTCAGGAGAAAAATATCTGTCTGATGAATCAATATAGATATATGTAGATGTATCAGGCAAGTATTTTCTCATTCAAGTAGCTTGATCAGAACTAAACTTTGTGTGCGCTCAGAAATCTTATCTGTTAAGATAAAGTTATCTACTGCTTTTCTGAATATACTGTTCACAATTTTATCCTCCAAGTCAATTTTAATTTTTACAGTTAAAAATGTTATCGAAGGCAGAAAAATATCTTCTGATAAGTTAAATGGAAAAATCTACATAAAAATCATTGAAACATCCGACAAACCACCTAAAACTAAATTCACAGATATTAAAAGTGTCATAGAATAGCTTTTCATATTATGATCATGACTATGGAACAGATGTGTGTTTCTTTCATCTTTATTGCAGCTTCAAGGTTGCAGTTCATTCATAGGAAATATGCAGTGGAAGTGAGATCCAGTCTGTAGATACAGCCATAACGGGCAAAGATTAAGTTTTCCTGTAAGGTGATCTAAAAGAAAAATTGGTGTCCCTTCACTCTGTCTTGGTAACTCAAAGAGATAGGCTTAACACCATTATGCTGTTTCAGAACAGTAAGTAGATTCTACCTCTGATTAACTTCCTTAGGCATGGGTCCAGATTCATGGAAGTTAATGACACTTTACTCTTTCTACTTTGCTTGAGCTAATTAGAGAGAATTAGAATTGAGAGTCCTGGTTGCCTGTTTTCCTAAATAAGGTAAATGTGATAGAAAGGCAGATAATAGGGTGAGGTTGATAGCCAAGTAATGCTAAAGGTCAGCTGTAGATTAATAAATACCCAGAAACCAAGAATTGCAGAAAAGGAATAATTTTGAAGAATTATTCCCTCCTTATGTCACTACTGATGTGGGAGCAGCACTCAAATAGTGCAAGTACAGCATAACCACAATCTCTGCACTACATATTTTACCCTTAAATTTTAGATCACGAAGTGCAATGGCATCAGTTAAGCATGATTACAAACAGTTCTTTGATGTATTACTGTATGTTGGTTATATTAAACCATTTCTTGTTTCAATCAGAAGCAGAAGAGACCACTTAGTGCTGGATACAAATACAGTAGAGACAAAGAGATGGTAGAAACAGTGTGATCCTTTTAAGTTTTTATTTAATATATTTATGACCTATATTTCTTTGGGCTTCAAAGAGATTCAAAGGGTAAAAAAATTTATAATTATACAAAAAAATCTGAAATGACAATAATATCAGTATCTGTATAAAAGAGAACTTACGTAAACTGTGGTTTTTATTTTAGCATTTTTTTCTTCAGCTTGCTAAGTTACAAAAGATGTAGATGCCTTCTTATATCTATCCTTTAAGGTGATACAGTGTATTGATTTGACACATCTTGAGACCTAATAATCAAGTACATGTTTTTATGATTGGCTGATGTTGCCTTGTGTCTGGCTGCCTAAAGAATGTTAAGTTGACTGAGGTCATCTATAGCCTATAGATAATCTACACGACTAATAAAAATGCTAAATAGGCTGTCAATCTGTTTTCCAATCATATCAAACTCCCTAATCCAATTTGTAATTTACAAGATGAAACTAATCTAAAAAAAAAATAAAATATATGTGCTTACTAGAAGGGAGTGATATATTACCAGTACACATCTAGCTGCATTTTAACATTTGAGCTTTCTATTGAAAGGCTATGGTAATGAATATCATAGCCTGGTAAATTTTTAACAGATTTTTATGGACAGAACATTGTACTGGTGATCATTATCTGAAAAAAAAAAGCTCTATCTGAGCCTCAGATATGTGGAATGCATTACTTTATAACCTTAAAAATCCATTTTGTGCTTTCTCATAAGGTATTTTCAGCTGCAGATTCGGATCTGAGGATGGTATCTGGCTGAAAATATACATTATAAAAATAATAGCAATATTTTGTACTGCATACCGTCAACTTCAACTGTTTTCTTTTGCTGATGTGGTAAAATGTATATTTCAGTTTAGTGGACTTAGAAATATAAAACATAGGAACTGTGACTGTAGAATACTGAATTTCAGTTCCACTGCAAAACTCTAAATTTAGTGGTAAATCCAAGATCACCCTTCTCCAAAACAGTAGGTGTTAGCAAAGAATCTATGGTCCAAAAGTTCACATTATTGAAGAGTATTATATTTTCTTTCCAAGATGAACATCTAAAACCCCCAAATTTTAACAAAAACTATGAATTTCATCATTAGTCATGTAATTTCCTAACTTCAGCTAAGCTTGGTTTAAACTAACTTACATATTGCAGTATATTGTAGGGCCATTGATAAATTGCCAGTCTTGTTCAGTTATGTGAATACAGATTTTGCAGCATAAGCCATTCTGCAAAAAGTTATCGTGACTTTCTGCTGTAGGCACATTAAATCAGATAAGCTCCCAGGCAGATGTGGCCATTTCCCAATTTACAATTCATCAATATATGTTACATTTATTTTTCAGTTTGCTTCTTAGAGATCAAAGTCCTGAAATACTGTAAATGATTTTAGTTTAGAACATGAAATATTGACTCTGAATGTTTTTAATTACATCATTAATATGACAAAGCAAACATTTTCACATGTGAGAATCCTATTATTTAGCCTCTGTTTCCAGTTGGAAGGCTGGATATGACAATAACAAAAAAAGAAGTTAAAAATTGTAAGGCCAAACATTTACCTTGGCTTCTGGTGACCTGTTGTTCAGACTGGGTAATTCATGGTATTTTCCCTACAGCCTAATGTCTCTTTTACACAAAAACCAGAGAGAAGGGGAAAGTTTGCAATGTTGGGTTCCCATATCTCATCCTAAAGTAGGATGGAGTAAAGTAGTATGGAGTAAAGATCATCCAATCTAGGAGCTAAGAGGTGCTCCTACATCCCAGCCATGATCTTCTGCTAAAGTCTAACTAAAAAGAAATAAGCTTACTAGAAGAATTATAAGAATGACGTTACATGCACTGGTCTAGGAGAGGAATTCACAATACTGATCAAGCTGCTCAGCTCCCATGAGGAAGGATTCAAAATGAGGTAGAAGAAAACAGTAAATTAACTGTAAAAATGTTGACATTATTTTTGTTTGCCAAGTCTTTCTTCAAACAGCAAAACACTAAATAAGTGAAGTTGTAAACTCTCTTAAAGTTAATTTTCCGTCTTTTGGTAAGACAGGCACAATTTATTTCCCTAAATGTCTGTATGTCTATTACCATACAAGCCATTAAGATATCATGCCTGACTTCTACTCTCCCTTCATAATGGAATAGAACTGAAAAATTTTGCTATATTTTGCAGTCACATATGAGGGTCACAGCTTAATTTCTACAGCTTAATTTCTTAGTTACTCTTTGGTGGATGCTTTAGAAGTAATGTTTCAATTTCCAGGGCCATTCAGACAGCTGAATGGGAACATTCTGCTTTCAGGTAAATTTTGATGTCATTTGCAGATATCTTGACGCAGTTATTGTTTCTTAAAAAAAAAAAAAAGCTACAAAAATTTGAACAGGTTTTTAAGAATAATGAACTTGATTACAGTTTTGGTTGCTTTCAAGGTAGGGGAATTTTAAAAGTTCCCCAAATATAAAACGAAAGGAATTTAAAAAGTGCATCACTGAAATACTGTGAAGGGACAGAATGGACCTCCATTCTCAGTAGATTCTGTATTACAATTCTTCTTTAAAAAATAAAATTACTGAAGCCTCCTTATGTAACATATAAATATTCTTTTTCTTAACTTCTTCTGGATATGGTTGAATCCATGCTTTTCTCAGGCCTTTCAACTTCAGGAATTGTCAATCCTATGACCATTTTAGCTTTAGTTGAATCATTGCACACATAATCCCCTGAACTAAGGATCATTTCAAGCAATTATTTTCTAGGTGAGATATTTTAATTTGCAATTAAAAAAAGATCTAAACTGCAACTCAGGAAAAATTTAAAAAATTTACTTGGAAATATCTTAGTTATAGCTAAAGTCTGCCTACTCCCTACAGTGCAGATTAAGAAAAAAAAAATACCTTACTTTCTTCCTATTTGGCCAGCTAGAAACATCTGATTTTGATTTCAGCCACACAGAAAGATAAAGTCAATGCCTTCACCCTTTCAGTAGTAAAATAATGGCAAAAAAACCCCTAGTAGGTCTTAGGAAAACTTATATTCTTTCTTATTTAGGGCAGCCAATCAGGAATGTTGAAATACATTCTAAAAAAAGAAAGAGTGAACTCATTTTACCTAAATGCGAAGAATTTCACCTTACACTGGGTAAAACTTAATGTTGTGATCGACTCCCTGAGGCTGTGTCTGAGGTGATTTTCAGTAATTTCATTTAATTTTATTTGGTTCTCAGTAGATAAGAATAAAAATATCCTGGCTTTTTCTCTCCCTGTCCCTCTAATTGGCAGAATTTCAACCTAAGTCTCTAGATCTGTGACTTTCAATTTTTCCTCTGTGTGCCAGGAGTAGTTTTTGGCATCTGGAACTTGAATAATAATATTTCCAGTGACCAGGCATTGGATAGAATCAAAGGATTGGCACTGTATTTTGTAATTTTCGCAGAAGCATTTGATTTGATTGACTCTAGAATGCTGATTAGAGGAGATAATGCTATGATGCTCTTGAGGATAAGTCACTTAGCTCAGATTCATGACTGTTTAACAAGAAGAGCACACAGATTTGTTGTACAGGGCAAGGAATCTGGCTTGGCTGAAATGGACTGTGATGTCCGCCAAGACTCAGTCTTCAGACCATGTTTATTGAATTTATTTGTCAATGATTTATTCTTGATTGTATTAAATCTATTTTACAGCTATATAGATGATGCAATGTTACAATATGGTTCTAATTCATTGGCCATGGTAGAGAAGATTCACATAATTTATGGAGTAAACTTTAAAAGGAAAGCATTTTGTAATGAACAAGAGAACTGCTAGCTATTAATATTTCCAAACAAACCCCAAACACTTCGCAGTCCTTACTCGGTAAAAAAAAAAGAGAAAGCCCTACTCTGAAATACATATTTAAGTCATGACTTAAGGATTGGATCAACACTGTCTACTTACTCTTGAGCAATTTTGTGTTGAAATGCTGTTAATTGGAAGCAGGTATCACTCTAAAAGGTAGGAAGTCCACAGAATATATTGCACTTAAGCAATAGATGAAGCATGAAACAAAAAAATCTGCAATGTGCTGTCAAAATAATGTTGTTTAAATTTAGAAGTAAGACAAACAGACTGTGATATCGATAAAAAGCTATGTAGATTTGTTTTGTATTAATGCTATGGATAGATAAAATCCAATTTGGCTTTAGGCAAATTTTCAGATTTGTAGCTTGACAGAGTATAAGAACACATCACTGCAGCTTTTATGTGAATAAGTCAACTTACTTCCTCCTCAGTGAGTCTTGAACTATGCAAATGTATTTTATGTTTGGAGAGGCCCCTGGTTATATGAAAACAATGTTGTTGTTTCTTTTAGATTTTAATTTAATATTCTGAGCCTTGAAGGGAGAAATCATCATAGACTCATTTACCCTACAGTCAGTATGACAATATGGGAGGATACATTTAATGCCTCAGCAGTAAGCATTTTGAACAGGCATCCAAAGGTGATAAGAACTGAAATAATCTTTGGGAAAATTCACCTGCATCTTAATTGAATATTTAAAATCTTTCTCAAGGTATAACTGAGAATAAATTATGTAATGAAGTGGTCGAAATTATTTGATTGTATACTTCCTTCTGCTTAATATTATTGTATATTCTTGGATAGGAGTGGGACAGGTTTCTTGCTGTGAAAGTCATTTAAGATGCAATACAAAGCATTGTACATTAATGAGATTTTATTCTCTCCTGTGCTGATATTTTTATGAATGAAAATATAAAGGTGCTTATATATTTCTTTAAAGCAGGTCCTGGTTGAGATCTTCATTTCATATTGGCATCTTCTGTTGTATGCAAAATTTTTAATCCTTTATATTTTCATACAGATCTTTTAAAAATCAGATAATTTTTATATGCAGTGAATAGATCTTATATGAGGGTATGTGATACAGCACATTCCTCTTCAAGGCAGAAATATTTAGATGCCTCTCCTGTCTCTTGATTTTATATTTAACGTTTTGGTTTGAGGGATTTTTGCAATTTTTGACCTATGGAGACATCCCACTGGATAAATATCTATGCCATGAAAATCTGGTTATGCTTTGCTTAATACTTTAAAAAATAAACAGACTATCCTAAGTCTTGGATGCATGCATTGCTGACATCTAAGTCCTCTGTAAGTACTCCAAATGTTGGAATATGTTAATACTAAAAAGGATGCAAAAGACATTTATTTTGAAAAATACTGCTCATTCCATTTATCTGTAGATACGATTATCTCATCAAACTTCAGCCTCAGTAAGAACAAACAAAAGAGGTTTAGCTCCAAATTTCAGTGACACTTTGATACCTGCCATCAAATGATAATTAAAAAAGAAATATGTTTCCATGTACACATAAAACTAAGAAATGTGTATTTTTTTCATAACTCCAAGTGTATTGCAGTCAAGGCTTAGCTCAGAGGGTATCTCTCATGGATGTTTACCAGGGTTACTCTGTTTGCTCTGCCTTCCATCCTGTCTTCACTTTACTTTTACCTATATTGTCTTCTTCTGCCATAATTGAACAAAATTGAGAAAATATTAATTCTGCTTACTAGAATATCTTATTCAAGACAAGGAGATGCCATAATAGAAGAACTCTTCTGCCAATGTATGCTAAAAAAGGTGAATCCTATCTTGGGAGAATGTTGCTGGCATTGCTCTTTTCATGTAACTAGCCTGTATTCATATGTACATTAAAAGGTCCTTAAAAATTATTAAAAAAAAAAAAAAAAGGAGTCTAGGCTGATTTCAAAGTCAGGAGTCTGAGGAAAGTGAGTTCCTGCAGTATTGATGCTGTGTAGTGAAGAAGGAAAATTGTGGTGGTCAAGAAAGTTCCTGAATTTAAGATTCAGCTCCACAGAGCTGACTATCCACATTGGCCTCAGGGGAAGAGACAGAGGTGTCCTTCATTATCTTTTGCCTGACAGTTTAATTGCCTTAGTCAAGCTACAGATATGCAGACTGAACATGACAAGAGTCACTCTGAACTGAGTTACTTCTTTTTAATTTCCAGCTGTATTGGAAATTCCATTGGAGCTCAAAATTAGGGATTCTGAGAAATACAGGTTGGCAAAACTCTGCTCTTAAACAATTATATTTTTAGATTTTCAGATTTTATCAAAGACTTAATGACATTATAAAATTTCTAATTTGAAACCAGTAGCATCAAATAGAAGTGTTGAAATTTATTTTGATAATATTACCTTTTGTGATACCTTACCCTCCTACAGCATGATGAAAAAGGAATCAGCCATGTGTTTGCTACTTTTGAAAACTTTCTTTTTATCTACAGATTATATGGTTTCCTTCAAATTCTTTAAATACTTGTTGACACAATTGTTATCTTTGCCAGTTACTTTGAAGATCTTTTGAAAAGATTGGTCTTTGAGTGATGATGAAGATAAAGGTACAGAGTGTTTAACCATTCCGTGATTTGGAAACTATCACTGCTGAAGGTAAGCACAAAATAAAAATCTCCCTCTTAAAAAGCAGATATTTTTCTTTATGAATTCACATGTCAAAGACCTCTTGCACACGTTGAATTTCTGTTTACTGTCAGCTAAGGTTTTGAGTCTTCAGGAAATCAGGTTATTGAAACTGGGGTTTTGAGAGGTTTTTCACTAGAAGTGAAAATGCTGTGAGCAGGTCAGTTACAGATCTATTTCAGCACCTCTCAGGCAAACTAATTTTTCTGTTCAGTTTATACCTTAATTTACATTTTGTGCAATGAATCACTGGGATAACCCTAACATTTGCATGCCATGACTTTTGAATGTTTAAAATAGAAGCCTTCATGTTGAATTGACAAATGGTTTGTATTAATATAAAATTAGATTTAGGAAAATCATTTAGGAATGACTAATCATAGATTTAGTCATTCAATCTATAAATGACATCTGGTATTTACAGCTTTAGAGTCTGATGAAGATAGATGCACTAACTTACATGTTTATAATATTTTGTAAATTTGCAAATGCATATTTAAATTGATTGTATCCCTCTCCAATCCTTCAAATGTCATTGGCCCTCTAAGGACCTAGTTCAAAGCTCACTTTCATTAATGGAAAGACTTACAGTCTAAATGTATACCCTAAAATTAAACAGAGACTAGGAAGATTTCCTAGCTCTGGAACACTACTCTTTCTGCTGTTCAAGTATTACTGTGTTCCTCAGCCTGCCCTGGGCCTGTGCTAGTCTTTGGGTGCCATGTTCCTGGTGGAACAGGAGTTGGCATGAGCAAGCAAAAATCTTGAACAGACACTCTGAGTGCAGCCACCATGTTCTGGAGGGTGAAAGAGTTAACTTGAAAAAGTGTGGGACTGTGTACTCACAATGTTTAAACCAGCAAGTCTGGGGGGCTGGGCTTTCCTGTGTTCTCACAGCCTTGCACTCTACTGACTTCCCTGCATAAGGCTGTGCTTGAATAGAACAGGTCAGAGGCTCATTTTGATCACAAGGAATTCTTCATCAGAATGTCCCTTCCAATCCAAATAGATATAGAATTCCTACTTAAGAAAGTACACAATTCCACTAACTCATCCAAGAACAATAACTGGAGAGGGGAGAGTAAGGCCCTGGCTTAAAAGAATCAACAACTGGGGAGCTGGTAGCCCCCAGTCCACTGGAGTCATCTTCTGTGACTTCATATGATGGTGTTTGGGATCTCAGTGTGAGGCTGAGGACCAGTGCCAACGTGCTGTTGTACTCTAAGATACATGGTCAAATGGGATCAGACCTTTTAAATTTGAAGTGGTACTTTTGAATACCCAGAAGTCTGGGATCCATATCCCTTTGGCTTGGAAAAACAATATATTTGAAGACAAGTATTAAAAATCTGTAAAAACTCTGGACTTAACTCCACTTCTTTGTATTATATTTCTCTTTTTTGATTCAACTAGCATCTTAAATGTTTTTGATTTTGACTTACTCAGAAACTTGTATTGGATTTTAAAGAATTTCTAAAGCAATGGAAATGTTAAGGGTCATATAATGATGCCTTAGGTTTTAACTCTTAAATAGAAGCTCTGTCTATACATGTGTGTGTGGTTGTGTATAAAATCTCCAGTAAAGAAAATTGTATAATCTGCAATACAGTTACTTTTATTCATTCTTTCTAGTGTATCAGTATTTGTTTCCTCTCTTGATGTTAAATATGTCTGTTTGGAGAAGCAAGGGACTGTCCATGAGGTTCTTGACAATGGGTTCATACAATTTACTTTAATGGCAGGATTTAATTTATGCAAGTTTAGACAGAATTTGGGCTTTTAACGTTGTTTTACATGAAGGCAGAATGCAATTATTTATCATCTTTTCCTTCCTAAGCATATTTTGCTCAGGAACATACAAGGCCTTTACAGTCTTAAACTTACGTTGGTCTACAACAGACTGTACTTATATTACACATATTTTCTAAAAACGATAGTGACAAATATGTAGGCTGCACGTTCTGAATAAACTAAAGTTA
The DNA here is from genome assembly GCA_013398075.1 of Notiomystis cincta. Taxonomy (NCBI): domain Eukaryota; kingdom Metazoa; phylum Chordata; class Aves; order Passeriformes; family Notiomystidae; genus Notiomystis; species Notiomystis cincta. The sequence goes on along the minus strand of VZRX01024079.1, from coordinate 19,473 downwards.
TTACTGAAAGCAGATACTCCTGAGGCACTTATCTGTGTGCCTCTTACACAATGTGTAGTCTGACACATCAATAAGAATTTGGTTTGGCTATATTATGGCAAAAAATATTGTATGTTTAATAGAACTTTGCCAGAGTGAGAAATAGCCTTAATGCATAAGAGTCAATAGAGTGCCTGGGACATCCTTGCTAGAGTGGGAAAGGACCCATCATTCCTCCAGTTTTGCTTGAGATTCCAGGGGCCAGCATGCTTCCACATGTATTCCTCAAGTGCCAAGAATTGTCTCCAATGCTCCAAAATGCCAGTGTCTGGGAATGATGAGTTCTTTGTTGATCTGCAAAGCCACAAAGAGGGTGCATTTGGGAAAGGAAGTTTTTATCTTGCCTATAATGCCATTGGTCTGTGCAGTTCTCCAGTGCTTTTGTAAGTTTTATGGATAGTTTTGGCTTCTGAAATCATAGATGCTGCTGCTTCTCAACTCCTTTGCCAAAACAAAATAAATCAAAATAATATTAATGCTAAGACTGAGAATACTCATGGAACTACTTCAGGTTGGTCCATCTATTTTCCCAGTAGTCTAAGCCCACTTCTTTTGTCCCGTTTGAGGAGACCTAGAGGAAATAAGTTTCCTATCTCCAGCAAAATCTAGATTTTAACAGCCATAGTAAAAGAAGGTCAAGTTTGCCCATGCAGGTGAATAATCTCTGTAAGACATATAGGAAATCCTATAGGCATTAAATTTTTCATTTTCTTCATTTTGGTTCCAGTATTTGTGTCTTTATTCAATGGTTCTGTTCAGTTTCTATTTCTCATTTTCTCATTTCGTTTTTCTCAATATTTTATTTAAAATTTTGTTTTCTCTTTTTCTTGTCTTGTCCTATCAGGAATCTGCAGTCCATCCTGGCTCTGTTGACTTTCACTCACAGAGCTTTGAAACTGGTTGAAAATGGACTAAAAATATCATCTATTCCTGGCTAAACTGTGGCTGTTAATTTCACATGCATTAGATGGATACTATTTACAGCTGTTTATATCTGGACACTGCATGACATGACCTTTTGGTTTTGCTTTCCTGCTACCTCTGACCTTGCCTTTACAAAACCTGCTTCACAACATCATCTGATGTGAGCAAAAATGAAGTTCCTTTTGTAGGAGAATACCAGTTTCATGCAGCATGGATGAGAATGCCATTGTCTCATTTAAATAATAACTCTTACTAAGATATTCTCTGAGGAAGCAAGGGGAAAATAAAGTTTTATCTGTAAATTATTGGCCAAAGACTGTTTTCTGTATGATATATAGAAACTGTAAGGAAATGCACTCTGTTTGGAGTGCTTTTGTCAAGGTAAACAGATCTTAGGTTTTCTATACAATTTTCAAAAAATTTCTGTAGCAACATAGAAATACAAAATGTTTTCATATCACTACTGATAAGAGGAGTTTTAAAAGGGAAAAAAAGAATTCTCAACAAACTGAAAAGAGACCTGAAATCATTATTGTAAATATCACTAACAATCAATTAATGGTATCTGAAATAAATGAGCATAAAGGAAAACAATATAGAAATGAAATAAAATACAGCTAATACACCCAAAATTGTAAAATTGTTTTAAGAAGAGCCTTTCTCATTACAGCTGAATGTGATTTTCCAGATAAAGGCATTGTAATATGACCCTGTGTGCTGTTCTGTGTGTACAATAAAGCAAGCAAAATTAATCCCTTCCCCTGATGACCTCTAGAAATGAAAACCCATTATAGTAATAATATTTGTACTTAGGCCTTGATGTTTTTGTGCTGAATCTGAATGCCATGAAATGATTGTACACAGTGGCTGATGAGGACACATGTACAGATAAATACATAAATAATCCTCTTTATATAGGTGCAAGGTGACTTTTTAGATCTGGTATGGAAACTAGTTGAAGCCTAATAAAACTGGTAATCATTTTCTTTACTGCTTAGGCCTGAATCTTATTATGTTGAAAGGTCTATTAGGAATGTTTCCCTTTTTAACATGGAATGTATGTAACTGGATATTGTGCACAATTTTCCTGTTTGTAAAACTTGAATTAAGCATTGAAATTTTTGCCTAAGTTACTGGTTTTGGCATTTGCCAAAGTATATATGGTATCAAATACTATAATACATCTTTGTTACCAGTCTGCGGTTCGGTTAGCAAACCCCACTTAAAGGGTAAAAGATCTTTTAAAAAACAACATTATTTAGCTTGGAGCAGGAATCAATACTCCATATGATATGGTAATGAAACACAGACTTTGCAACATATTGATGGACAGTGAGAAAGTGTGTGTGGTGAGAGGAGTGGGTGTATTTGTGTGCATGTTGGAGGGACCACAATAGTATTAATAGCCTGTAAAGGAGGTTTCTGACATTTGGTAAACACATGAGCACGACACAGAGCACAATAGGAGCTACAGTTCAGAAACAATGATATGTGCATTACTCTGGAACACCATTAAGTACGTGTAAGCTTTCTTCTGTCAGCATTTGTATTTTCACAGGATGTAGTAGCAAAGCACTGGCTTTGTGGAAAAGGAGGTCTAAAAAGATATCCACATATTGTTTTACTATTTTGCTTTACTTTTAATGTTTATGTATCTTTCTGATGTGGGCTGTACATTCAAGGCAGTTCAGTTTTGCACAGTCTGGCTTTCTATTTGTCTAAGTGGTAATAAATTCCCATTGATCAGGGCTTAGTGGAAATTAGAACACCCTCCATGTGCCTCAGTCAGGGAGGCTGCTCCCAGCAGACTCTCACTCACATTAAAAGCCCACTGGAATGTTTCAAGATGGTTGGTGTTGCTGCATATCACTTCACAATGTCAATACCAGAAAGTCTATTGATTTGGATAGATTTCTTTAAATAAAAGAAATTCTTTAGTATTTGAAAATAGTAGAAATGGCCACCAGAGCAAAAATAACGCTACTTTGTCTTTCTTTGGCTGTCCGTCAGCTTGGGAAAGCCTTGAATTATTGTATACTGTAATTATTTTTCAATACCATATACTATGTGTTGTGATTTAATATATAAATTGTAAAGACTTATAATTGTAGACTTCATCTAAAGAATAAAACTTGAGTTTATTAATTGTGTTTTATTTTAGATTAAGAGTGGGGATTGGATTTCTTTTATGCAGTGTATATATGTGTTTTAAAGAGAGTGACCTGAGAAAAATACAGATATATACAAGATTTATCAGTCCTTCAGACCTGTACTGCTCAGTGTTGGGCAAGCAGCAGTGGCAGAGAAGATATGGAGAGGTCTCTTTCTAATGCTGAGTTCCAAATCAGTGTAAGCAGACTGCTAAAATGTGTGAGAGAGAGGAGATATGAAAGCAAAAAGGACAGATGAATTGGAAGGCAATATATGCCATGGTAGTATCTGCACACATGAAACTCTTCATAATTATTAAATACCTAAGTCAATTGCCTAAATCCATCTTATAAGAAACTAGAAGTCAAGATTCGTCTGTATGACATAAAGATTGCCAATAAAGAGTGTGTGATTTGGCTTCAGAGGTGTTTTCTTTTTCCTAAGAGGTTAGGAAGGCTGCAATTCAGCCCCATATCTAAGTGTGCCATATGCCAGGAAGAGCAGATCCTCTCTACATCAGTAGTTTATAATCTAATAGTATTTCCAGTATTTTTACCCATTCCTTCTTCTGGGTTCCATTTTCCTTTTGCTCGATCCTTCAGGATTCTTCCTGATATTTCCTCATCCGTGCATGTATGACTTAATGTCAGTTGTTGATGAAGCCTATTGAAGGGATAAAGCTCCTTGGGATGGCTGAGAATATGTGACTGCTTTTACCTGGGCATTCCTCTTCAGCATCCTTCTGGAGCTCTACCACACAGTTTTCAAATCCTAGTACTACTCCATGAAAATAATACAACTTTCTCTTCCAGCTCAAAATGTGGGTTTGTTTTTTTCCAAGAACAGCATCAGTCATGCACAGCCAGTTAAATGAACACTTGTATTCAAATAACTTACTGATTATGCAAAACAACTCTGCCTGTTACGATACACATTCAGTGCAGAAAATTGCTCTGTTATTTGGACTGCTTTTCCCGTCACAATGAAACATACATCTGCTTACAGCTAAAAGTCCAAGGGCCTGATTTAGTAAAAATTAGTGATCCATCAGATTGATGGGCAATCTGCACTCTTGGTGCCTTGAAATTTCTTGCATCAGTCACCAGATCATGATTTACTAATAGGGTTTCAGGGCTTGCAAAATAGCACAACTCTAACCACATATTAATATTTAATCTGGCATTTTAAGTGCACCTAACAAAAGACCCCAGAGCTGCTGACAGGACCCTAAATTGTGAATTTCTTTAAAAGGAATTGAGCATTTCCATAGTGGTTTCATGTGGAAATCTGAAACACGAAGAAATACATGAGTTAAGCCCTGCTCATGAACTTACAAGCTTCTGAATATATTTTCCTGAAAAACTGTTTATGTTCTGGGGTTTTTTGTAATCTAGCTTCATTAACATATGACAGAACTTCCTTTGGCCATTTCACTGTCCATAGCTCGTGATTGCAGAGAAATTTCAAAACTCATTTCTATACTGTGTGCAATTAAACTGTCTGTTCTTTTAATGCTTAATCCACTTGGCAACTCTAGAAAGGTACTAAATGAGGGTAAAAATGTGTAAGTCACGAAGACCTCTTTATAGCCATGAAATTTAGTAATTGAATCTGCACAAATTTAGTAAATTAGGCCCTCTGTGTCTTGTATAGCATTTTCAAGTAGTCAAAATAGGCAAGAAGCTGAATTACATATTGACAATGTTTCTACCATTCCATAGTTTAAATAGAGCAATAGAGTGATTTAATAAGCAACTTCTGCTGCTGCTGTCAGATGAATATTCTAATTTTACAAAACATATATAGTGCATGTCTAGAAAAGAGTTTATTGTTTTCTTCCATTTTCATATGCCATAATTTATGAAAGATGTTCCCAACACCACCTGTAATAACAGAATGTTTATTAGTGTGCAAATGAGGGTTATAAATGATGCTGCTTATCTATGGAACAAAACACAAAAGACAACTTATTAGCAAAAGACAAATTGCTCAGCAAATTTCAATGAGCTGCTATGTTTGTCATGAAAAAAACCTTTTATTTGCACAGATCAATGTTTTTATAATCCATTTAAAATAATATACTTGCCACTAGGTGGCTATTTCTGATCAGATCATTTTACCATTTTAATTACATTTTTAATATCCTGGCTGCATAAACAAAGATAAATTACAAGCCTTGCACAATCTGGCTGCTAGCTCAGGCACAATCTGTAATAATATCAGCTTTTGTTTGTGCCTCCTCTAATTAGATTCTGAAATCTAGGCTTTATCAATCAATAATTTTAATTTCAGAATTGCCTTTTGATCTTACATTTCATGTTTGTTTGCAGAAAATGATCAGTAGGACAAAGCTGATAATTTATGCAGAAACAATCTCTCAGCAGAGTTACAAGCGCATTCCTAGCCATCAACACAACCCGGCAGACTAAGCTTGACACAGGTCTAATTAGCATGCAGATATGTGTCGCCTCATTGGCAATTCAAATTGCTTTTTTATAATGTACCTCAAATTGTGCTACTCAAACATTGTATTTGATTTCCAAAGCCCCCTGGGCATCCCATAATGTCTGCCTTCATCCTGGGTATGAAGCATTTATTGAACAATCTGCTTCGACTCTGGCTATCTTTTTGAAAGCACCCAAACATCATAACCATGGGACCAGGTTTTCCTCCTCATCCGACAGCAACTTGTTCTTCTGCAGAGCGGCGGGTGCCACATCCGTAGGTTCGGCGATGATATGTTACCTTGCGAGCTCCTGCTCCCACGGTGGCTGCTCTATAGAGGGCTTCATTCCTGTGCCACTCATCTAAAAAGGGGGAGGATGTCTACAGAGCACACATTAATATGCGGCACATAACCACGTCTCTGAATGCCAGCCTTCCATTCTTCATTAAACAAAATGGCTGGATTGCAGTGATTGTTTTCCCCTCCACGCGCGCGCGCGCACAGGCACACACACCACGCATGCAGGCACATACCCACACACCCCCCACACGCACTCTGGCTCTCTCCTCTCCTCCTTCATGCACACACACTCACTTTCACACACACACACACACACACACACACGTAGTGTGTCGTTGTCGGTGCAGCGAGTTACGTGTGAAAAGTTATCTGCAGCATGCGTGACACGCGAGGAGATTCCTGCCAACGTCAGGGCCCTTTTTTGCCATGCAGCAACAAGTGGCAGAATCAATGGTGTACAGTTATTCAGCAATGTAATTCATTTCACTGGCTTTGGCTCCCAGCCAGATCCGCCATCTGTCTCTTGCTCTCCCTCTCTCTCTCTCGCCTGAATTTGTCCTACATTTCGTAATGTTACGTGCTTGCCATCCTTATTCTATGTCAGAGGTACAGCACGAGCCTCACCCCCGTTCCGACGTGGAGTTCTGTGAGTTCGGTGGCACTTTGGATATTCCACTCCAGTGCCATAGGAAGAAAAGGGTAAGGAAAGAACAGAGGGATAGCTGCAAAGAGAATGGTGCTCTTCTATCTGAAAGCCAGTGCCTCCGCTTTTTATTTAAAGCATTGATATGGATCTGTCTCACATGGGAACTTTTCCTGCTTCGTTAGAGTATCTTCGTTTTCTTTATTGGATGCTGGCACTGTACGCCACTGCACAGCTCCGTGGAATGCCTGCTGTTGGATACTTGCAGATCCCTGCCACCAAGCAACCTCCTGCATTGGAAATCGGATGACTACTCCAGGATCTTATGCGTGCTTGCTGTTTGAAGCTGCAGAAAAGTGAATAATCAATTAAGTATTGATTTCTTGTAAGATTTGGTAAATTTCAAAGGCAAGACAAAGAGGATGGCTTAAGGAAAGCACTGCAGGGACTTGGCGTAAATTAGACAACTAACAGCAGTGCAGAATAAAATAACACCTCAACTGAATATTTCCTTGGAAGAATTAGCACTAGCTATTGGAAGACGATGGTGGATTTAATCAAGACGGCAGGCACGCTTGAGTTTTAACCGTGAACCTGAAAGAGGAGCTAATTATAACCACCTTTTTATATGGAGCTAATTTGACTGAATGGATGCAAATGTGCTTTATTTATGGATGAAGAAGCAAGCCTTACAGCATTGACTTTGGGATCATCGCATATGCTAAGCTTTACAGCTTCTCTAAAAGTCAAGCCTACAGTACATTTTTATTTACTGAGAAGGTATTTATACGTAAGCATAAGCTAGCCGTACAAAAGATTCATCAGAACAATGTACTGTGTGGCACCGAGGATCTAATTATAATTTTGCAGCATTTCATGTTTTCTCTAATTTGATACTTTTCAACCTTTGCTTGTGATGGGCTATAAATGGGACAATAAATGTATGATTTAAACTATTGTGATTTTCATTGTATAGTTTATTAATCGTACTGTAGTTTTCTTAACGTGTTTTTGAATTATTCAGCAGTAATTTATAATGAAAGATGCAGAAATGGTGGGGTGGTTTTAAATTCATTTATAATCTTCTTACAGATCTAAATGTACAGGTTCTACCAGCCGATGAGCTTTATAATTATGAAAGAATGTTAAAATTTTCAGATAAATGGGGCACTGACTTTACAATGGGCACAATATTGTATAATCAGTAAAAGGAGGATTGTTATGTTTTGACTCTGTGGAGAATGGTCTTGGTTAGTTAACTCCTTCTATGCTGATAATGATAAGCAAATGTACCTTATATAAGAAAATAGGGGGAGAATGTAATGCACTGGTTTGATGTTTGCTAGTCTGAACCCTTAGCATGTATTTTTCCATTTATTTCCATTTCTGTTACTTTTCTTTTCCTTATTTGCTTCTCTGGGTTTTGTCGAGGCTTTTTTTTTTTCCTCCTGTCTTGCAATCTACATTCCCTGAGCAACCACAGGAACCAAGTTACATTAAGCTTCAACACAAAGACGATGTAAGAATAATGAATCCTCATTTGCATCGACATTTGTATTCAGATTTGCCAGGCTATAAACTTGGCAGATCAAGCGGAATATTAAGTAGAGGCTTCCATGGTAAATTGCGACTCTTGCAATTGCTGAGTCGTTTTTCCTGTGTTTTGCATGCGTGTGTGTGTATGTGTGTGCGTACGTGTGTGTGTGCGTGTGCCTGCATGTGTGTGCATGTGTGTGCATGTGCATTTCTGTAGTGGCAGGTAAAGTCTCATGACTTCTTGGTTTCTGAGAAGCACATTGGCCCTCTTTCAGTATGTGATGTCAGTTTATGCAAAATGAAGCAGGAATACACAAGCAGTAAGCATTTTAGCTGAAGATACAGCGTGACTTGTGAACTAAGTATTAACTGGCTTTTCTAGAGACTGTGTGAAAGAATTCCTTAAACAAATAGATAAACACAATTGCAAAAGCACACAGATCTTTTGCATCAGCTGGAGGTTTGGTTTCACTGCATGTAGAGTCCAAAGCAAAAACTCCTAGGTAGCATTGAACCTACCTGCTGCATTATACTGTTTTATTTGTGGTAGTGCTGCATGTATGCATGTGTGTTTCCATTAAAAACTTTGGCTTTGGTGCACCTACCATCAGCTCTCCACTTTGGTTTCGTTGGATTGTCCCCACCTTTACAGTAGTATATGCAAGAGCTAAGTTGGCCTTTTTCTTCCAGAGCTGGACATAGAACCTTTTTCTTCACTGTATTTGCTGAAGAGTAGGAGGTCCTACATGATCCATTTCCTCAAGAATGCCTTTCTTCTCTTTCTGGATGAGCCTCCTTCAGAATTAATAACTGCAAAAATAGAGTATTTACCTTATCATTCTCCTGTTTAATTTTGTGTTATTGAAAGTAATTTATGCATGAACTTTCAAAACTTTAAGTTATCTGTACCATGTGCTATATTATTTCAAAAGCAGTGAAAAAATGCTCAGTCAACAAGTGCTAAAAATGCTCTAAGACTTACTTTTGCTATCCATAGATTTTCAAGAATTTGTCTCAGGACTTCAATCCTCTGGAGAGAATTTAAGAGTATCATTGAATTAGGCAATGCAGGAAATAATCAGGCATGCAGGAAATGCTTCCAGTCTTTTCTTTTTGTATGCATCCCCTTCCTACCACATCCATAAACACAGACCTAGAAAGAATGTCAGTATAGTCCACAGTATGTGTTTTCACAATTTATAGTTGGCTTCTATGTTAAAGAGGTACTGTTACAGACAAAATTCCTGAAACTTGTTCCAGTCCTTTCTAAACAAGTTACAGGACTGAATTTAAAACTTTATCTATTGGTGGTCATTTAACTAATCCATTGAAAAGCAAGTGCAACGCAATGGCTAAACCTGTTGTAAACAATATTATATTGTGTAAGCATTGGCTACAATTTCAGCTGAGAAAGCTGTATCAGCTTTGTTTTCTATAAAAATACACAAAACCCTAATACTGTTTGGATTTACTTTAATTTTGTTTTTACACTATAATGGGATAATTGATTGTGCAGGAAATGGTCGGTTGTAATGCAGTGTTCACTAAAGGAGGAAGATGATACCCTGCTCATGTAGAACAGCAACCTGTGGCAAGCAAAGGCAACCATGCATCATTATTTGTTATCATTATTTTTGAGAAGCTTTATAACTATATTCTTTTATTATGGGTGAAAACTTGCAATATGGTGTTTCCTTCCTTTGAAAGAGTATTCTGAACTACATTTCTAAAATGGTGCTTAAAGTAGAAGGGAAAGGGAGAACTTTCAAGGTATGTTTCCACACTTTGCTTCCTTATGCATATCATCTTGATGAAATAATATTAAACTTTGTTGTTCGGGTTAATATATGTACCTCCCATTAATTGTTTTGAAAATTTACCCTAAAACAGCTAAAAAAGTGTCATTTTCTGAGAAAGGAAAAACAAAACAATATCTCAGTAGCCTTCAATTAAAAAAAAAAAGTTGAAAAGGGATTTATGTTCCAAATTTATAAGGAATAACAGATTAATAGACTGGAATTATTTTTGTTAGACAGGCATTTGCAACAGTCATTCACTAGGTGAATCCTTTGAAAAATTAATTCCTTTTTGGGTTTCTTTGTCCCCATAAAAATTTCCCCAATTTCTTGCTCCCTGACTATAGAACCCAAATAAAGGAGAGATGAATGAAAAGTAGTTTAAGCTCCAAAAAATGTACCATATTCACTGACAAAAAGATAAAAACACCTGGGAAAAAAAAGGCAGGTATGAAGCTAACATTTTCTGGGAGAAACTCCAGTCTGCTTTCTGGCCTTTTATGTGTACAATGTTGTTGAGTAAAATACTGAAGTGCTATACATAACAAAAATGTAGTGCGTGACCTGTGTCCACCACCACTGGACAGAGTGGGGGCAGGCAGGCAGTCCAGGAGTAGTATATGGATGCTTCAGAAGGAAAGCTCAAGGCCTGTTACAGTATTTTAGTCTAGCTCATTGTGTTGCTAGAATTTAAGATTCCAACAATACAGAGCTCACTGCATATAGTAAGGGTCAGATCTGCTGGCCCATAGCATTTAAAAGGAAGCTATAATTTTTTACCATTAGTCTTCTGATCAAAGATCCTTTTGTGTAACCTACTGTTGTGATGAGGATCACTCAAGTATTGTATTTCTTACTGGCAGCTTGGTTATCTGTTTCTCTCATTGGTGTGGACTTTATCTTGGGACTGAACTGTAAGTTTTCTGCATCTGTAGGAATGTAGTTTCTTAAGCAGATTTTTTTTTCAGATTACATTGTGCATAAAACATCATTTTGAACTTGGAGAATTTAACTGTTTCTCTTATATAGGCAGTAAACCATTTCCACTTTAAGCTTCTTTTTTTGGGTTTCCTAGACAGAAAGAAGACAGAAATTACTTTTACAATAAGCAAAGAGGTATATATGCAAACCAGAGAGTAGAAGACATAACAGATTGAGACTCAGAAGTGGCTTTTGCCCTTCCTTTTTATAAATGATAAGAGTTAAATCTTTCTTTCCATGGTGAAACACCTGTTCTCCTGCTTTATGGTTCCTTCAACAGTATCTCTTTAGAGACACCGAATCTACAATCTCTGTCACATTGCAGTAATTTGCAACAAACATTTGAATGTTTTGGGCAAGATTTTCTAGTTTGGCTAAAGACTTTGGTGCAAAAGTGTAATCCACTGAAATGCACTATATGCCTTACTTTGGCATCCAATAAAAAGTTCATGTTTTCCTTAATGAAATAAATACACTTTCAGTATCAACAGCTTTCACATGGCAAAGCTTTTAATTTAATTGCCAGAACTGAGATAGCTGTTTTCAGTTTCAAGCTGTCCTTCAATTACTAGAGATAAAATTGTAAAGACTATAAATATTGTTAGATAATGAATAAACTGGATATGCACAAACTTCCCTCAGACCTGAGACATTTTTTTGTGGTTTGTTACTCATTGAATCTTATATCAAATCACACTGCAACCCTTTAATTTGTGTTTATATAGGATCTAGCATAATAAGACTCCAGTTCTGATCAGTATCATAACATAAATAATCCCAGAAATGCATTGTTTTAGACAATAGACAAGCTTTCCAGGATGGTTGTTTATTTGCATAATCAACACTGTCTCATTTAGTTTAGTGGTTACTGCTTTTGGCAAAATTCTGTGGTCATTAATTGTGCTTTGAATTTCATAGGGAATTTTGCTTAATGAGAACAGATTTTGATGCAAGGTCAGCTCTCTGAAAACCATACCAACCCACGCTTCATTATTGTCACAGTGAGTCATAGAACAAACAACATGGAAATCACTTTACTCTGCACTGAACTTGGCCAGATCTAGGGTTGAATTCAACACTTTGGTAAGAAAACTCACCAACGGAGCACAGGGGAAGACTGAGGAAAGGAGAATCTAATTTTGAATTTTAGGTTATTATAGCACAGAGTTTAGGGATGGGAGGAAGTTTCTATGCAATGGAGGAGCAATACTGGATGCTGATAAAACAAGTGCAATGAGATGGGCATTTAAACAGTATTTTTACTGTTAACCTGATGTCCATAGTTGAAAGAAAGAACAAGAAGCAAAACACAAATTCTAGCCATTGCAACTTGCAATGTATAACTACTAGTTTCTCCTGGATTCATAATTTATGTTGGAATCAGCAATGAATCATGGCACACAGAAGTGGTCCTAGGCTGCAGAAGATAAATCTAATGACACATCAGCTATTACTAATTTAGGGCTGCCTGCTTCTGCTCTCAGTAATCTAAGTGGGAGTTTTTCTGTGAACTGCACTGGGAGCTGTATTTGGGCTTATTCACAATACACTGAAGTTACTTTTTCTGTACTGTGCCAGTCATAAACACTGAATAGCGCATTTTAAATATCTGAAATATTCTGGAGCCATATTCAATTCAAATTTTTTCCATCCTGACCTAAGCATTTTCTTATTAATAGTTATCATAGAAGTTGATCCCTGCAGTTTAGAAAAGGGGAAGATTTTTTCCATATGAATTCTCTAGATAACAAATATCCTCTAAAGCATTTACAAAATATAAATAAAATTCTGCAAAATAGAGATTAAAAAGGAACCAGCTATGAAATATGTCTTCTTTATCTTATATTTTTCAAATTCAAAATAGATTTTCCTTGCATTTTTGTTCCACCAAACCAGTAAATTCCCTCCTGAAAATCTTTGCAGCCAGAATGATCCTAGTGAATGTTCAAGCCACAGTAAAAACATGTGGATGAGCTGGTATCTCATTGATGCCTTTCAGACTCTTTCGGTACACCAAAAGATAGAAGGGCAGGATATGTTGAAGCTGTTGGTCAGAAATCTGAGTTAGGGGGGAAAAGGAGAAAAGTGAAGCAAGCAGACCCACATAAGTGTTGTTGCATCGCAGAAAATGTAGTAGGAGTCGTAGCAAAAGAAACTTTCCCCACAGGTAGAAAGAGACAGCAGTCTCTCAGGAAAATATTCTGAAAATGCAAGAAAATACAGAGCTTTACAGTACAGGAAAACATTATTTACATTGTTAAGCAGTGCAACTACTTTAGAAAAAAAAAGCACAAAGTACTTCCTGGAATCAACAACTGAGTTTTTTTACTCTGTTTCCACAGCTTCACAAATTTTCTCACTACTACTTTGTATTGCACTTTCAGCAATATTCAGTAAGATTTTTAAGCTCCTACCATCAAAATTGTTTTCCATTTCTCATACATACTACTTCGAGAGCATGTCTTCTTATACATAATGACTAGTACTGTCTGGACGACCCGCTGAAACTGTTTCAGAGTTTCTCAGCAGGATGAAAGTTAAAAACAGAAAGAAGTTGTAATCTTCTTGATTATTTGCAGGGAGATCACAAATTGAGGGAGAAGGTTATCTTGTTCTCAATAAAAATGAAGGACTGTGAAAAAAAAAATGCTTAGCATCCTGTGGGGGGTTTTAACAAGTCACCCGCTAGCTTTATCTCAGTTATGGATTCCAATCGTTTGTTCAGTCATTTTGTTCCAAATGAGTCTAAGTTCTGGTGTTTCTTATTACTTGCATTTTCTTTCCAATTTATGTTTTAATCTATTTCTACAGCAGGACACTTCCAGATGTTTAGTCTTGTGAAGTGTTAAGCATCTTAAGCATATGCAGATCCTCTGACCTGAGCACCACAAAAGCTTAGCCTAGAATACCTTAGTACTTTTTAAAGACTCAGTTAGCATGTCCCATATAATTAAAAACAGAGTACAATGATGGTGATTCCCGAGTTTTGCTTTTATTGGCATTTTGCATTAAAGCAAAAATAAACCCCTAAATGAGCTAAATCAAAGATTTTGAGTCTGGCCAGATATTTGGGATTATTTTTCAGATTGGTAGTGCCCATTTAAAAGGGTCATGACTGACAGAACTTTAAAAAATCAGGCCTCTGTCCCAGCTTTGGAAAATGCCAGTCTCGAAACTTTAACTTGCCTTTTGAAAATATCAACTTCAGTCAATGCTGCATTTTAAACTTCATGTCTTATTTCTTTAAAAAAACAAACCATCACTCATGCTGAATTTATCCAATACCAAAATAAAATCCCAAACCTTAAACTGGTTGTAAGTGTTCATTTCACAGTAACTCTATATCAATGTGCAATTATAGTAAAGATTTCTACTACTCAGGCTGTTAATGTTGTAGGAAATGCAATGCAGAGAAATGTAGCAGAGACAGCTCTTATTTCCACCCCTCAAAGGGCAATACTAGGGAGAGCTGGCTTCAGCAGTGTTATAGGCAATACAAAAAGGGAGGAGTTTCTTCCATTCAAAAGAAGAAAAAATATTATCTTTTTATCATCAAATCATTTAGAAAAGAAACCACAGGTGGGAATCCTGAAAGCTTATGTGAGTCAGAAAGGTCAAAAACCAATTTCTGACTTGTTGAAGACACCCTCCTGGTTCTTTGAAGTGTGATTTTTTTTCTAGTGGTATTCTTGGCTAGCCAGGCAGCTTATTAGACAGTCAGACTGCTTCATGTGACTATTCTAAAGACTGTTGGCTTCTTATTTGCACCACTATTTAGTTCAAGGCTTGATTTGTGAAGGTTATTTGGTTTGTATTTGGTGATATCTCTCAGCTCTAATATTTGCAGCTTACAAGTATGCCTAATTTTGTAGATCTTCAAAACATGGTGGAAAACCCTATATTTTTTTATTTATTTTTTATGAAGGTGCTGACTTACAGAAAAAAAAATCCAATAACATTTTAGAGGGGGAAATCTGCTTTTGAATGTATAACTGCCTAAAGTGACACGGCCTTAATAGTATACTTGATAAAACTGTTAAAAATTGCTAAGTCAAAAACTAAGTTAATAACTGCTAGGTAGGACAAACATTTCTAAATAATGCGTTTAGATAAAACATGAATTTTTTTATATTGCATCTCCAAGAATTTTTCTCCCAAAAAATGTAATATATCTTATATTGGAAGTAAAGGAAATGGAAATAGAAGGTCAAGAATGGATAAGGGGGGAAATTATTTGATACCCTGCCATTTGATAGCAGTCACTCTTCTCATGTCAAACAGGAGAGATTTTTAATTCAGAAAAATTAGGTTTTGGAAGGAGGGGGGGGGAGGGGCAGAATTAAAAAACATATATTGACTGTTACAGTCCTGATACTTCATCTAAATGCCCCACCAAAAATTGAGAAAATAAGAAAACAAATCTTAAAAATAGTAAATATATCATAGAGGTAAAATCTCCTGGATTTTTTTTATATACATTTATGATTTTAGCAACATCTTTCTGTAACTTCTGTAAGAATCTGAGGCATCTAACAGTAAACAGGATTGGGGGAACATTCAGTGCTAGACAAGACTGAGTCCTGAAAGACAGCTTGCATTTTTGATTTAGGAACAACCTTCCTTTTATCTGGACCTGACTGAATCAAGCTATTTTTCCTACTTGAATATCCTTTTCTGATATCCACTTTTATCTTGAAGCAGAACTACACCATTCATAAAGGGGTGAAATATCTGACTACAGCTTCTAGTTTCAATTTTCTTCATATGAAACATTCAGAGATATGTCCTTATTTATGATTCTTATTTCTCTAAAAGTTTTAGTACTTTTACTCTAGACATACTAGGAACATGTTTAGTATGACCTAGTATGCTGTTCTTTTCTTAGAAAAGGATGTATCACGTGTTGACCAGAATTGCAAATGATCTAGTGAAATCTGGAGGAAAAATACACACAATCCACTTCCCCCAAGAGTAAAAAAAAAAGGAAAGAAAACCTACTGGATTTCAGCTGAAGGTTTGCAAATCATTGTGTGAAATACTAACCTTTCATTGCACTCAACAGATCCTAGTATGTGACAGTATGAATCTTCTAATCAAGCTGCTTAAAACCCTCAGGCCATGGCTTGACAATACAGTAAATCTTGCTTTAGAGCTCTTGCTCTAGGACTGGAAATGCTGCTGCCACATGATGCAAAGCACTCATTTGGTATAAGATCATTACTATGTTTGTACCACCAACTTTTTGTTGGATCAGGTGTCATTTTTTCTCCTACAGGGGATTTGAAACCCCTATAAGAGAAGAAAGATTATATAAATGCTATACTGTATCCTTTGACCAGTTCAGTAGTAATGCAATTGCATATTGATATCTAAACAAAATCAGGTTAGTACCTGATAGTGCAAAATCTGCTATAAGTGGAGATGAAATTGCAGCCAGAAGAAAAAATTCTTTCCTATGTGAGGGTAATCCAAAATATCTGAAATTTCTAGAAGCGCTGAAAAGTCATGTGTTGAAGACTCATCCTAAAATTTGTTCTTTGTTCTACCTAGTGGAGCTTCCTAAAATTTTGGATCTACAAGTTCTACCACATAGGGTTCAGTACTAGTAATACGAGTAAGATTATGCAGTGTAAGATCCTAAAAATCCTGTCCTTTGCCAAATGGTGTGTGGGAGTTAATTTTTTGGGGTTATTTTTTTCAGTTGCTACCGGATGTTGACCAGAAAGTTGGAAGGGCTGACATCCTCCCACAGTAAGTTCTCGCTAGTTTTCACTGCCAAAGTTTTCATGATAATCATCAAAATTTATACCAACAATTGTCCCTGACTGTGCCTAACAGTAAAACAAGATGGAAAGAACATTTTCAAGAACAAATTGTTCATTTGTATGCAAACTATTTGTCCTGAATTTGTCAAAAACCTCTTGCTTTTGCCTTACGCCCGCGCCAGAGCAGTTCCAAAATATTAAGTTTCAGCACACTTAATTCTTATTGTTCCTGGCACGGCTTGCAGAAGAAAGGGATCCTGAGGAGATTTCAAAGCTCCTTGTGTGCAGCATAACAGTTGTTTACAGCCTTACCAAACTGTATCAGTTAGCATCTTTTCTCACAAGAACATGCTTGCTACTGCTATATTTTAAATAAAATTTTACTCACTTTTTAAAAATGAGGATTAACAGATTAACAGACCTAAAAGTTATTAGTAGTCCAAATAATAAGGCTACTTCTTATTTCATTGCATTTCTTAAGTGCAGATACATTATGATGCCAAATACGTTTATACTTGAAATTCAGGAGTTTAAAGCATCTGCTCACCTAAATAACTGTTCAAAGACTTTTGAATGCAAAGGTATTAATCAAAACTGGAAGATACTCAAAGGCTAATTAAATGCATAAAGTTACAATTTTGAAAACAAGTTAGGTAAAGGATGTTAAAAGGACAAGCTGAAGAAGCAATAAAATGTGACTGGAATATATAGGTAAAATAAGAATGTTGAAGCAGTTTTGTGAGATTCTCAGGAGAAAGTTGAGTTATGCCTGCTTTTGAGTTTGCTGATGATGGTAGGAAGAAAAGGAGTGCAAGTGATTAAGGCATTATTGTAATACTTTAAGTACCTTGGATAATTTCCTGACAACTTTAAGACTTAGGAAAAAAAAAGTAGCTGTAAATACCTGTTTTCCAGCCACCATCTGTGACATCATATTTCTTAATAACAGAGTCTTGAAAGAGCCATAATTTTTCAAAACCTCTTCTCTAAGCAAAGCTGGTTAAATTTACTTGGAAAAGAGAACTAAAAAGTTGGGGCTGGGGTATTTTTGACATTGGTTTTATGTTTGGAATTTCAATATATCTGGGTATCACCCAACGTGGCACTTAAGTCTTATCTCACTTAATGTCTTTGACTTCATGCAAGTGAGTTGGAAGTCCATCTCTCTCTGACTGTTGCAGAGAATCACAGCCAGCAGCTATGGTTATATTTTCCTGGCTATTATGAAAGTGCACTGAGCAGAAGCTTTTCTTCCATCTGATGTGTGTAAGGTGATGAAGAATCCTAGTCTTCCCATTTTGAAGAGTGCAAGATGCCTAAGAGATTGACTCTTCTCTCCAACACCCACACAAGTGCTGGAAATAAAGTGGTTGAAGTCACCCTGTAGCTGGAGTTGCCAAGCCTTTGTCTGCCCTGTTTTTGATGAAAAGCCAAAACAAAGGCTGGTATTTTTCAACTTTTTTGTGACCACTTGATGTGCAATTCCTGAATTCAGAGGTAAGTGTCATGTAATGGTGCTTTCAGTAATGGCAGTCAGATAATTCTGCATGAGTACAGTTTTAACTATCAGCTGGAAGTGGTTTAATACACCTAATAAATAAATATGACCATTGTCCTTATTCTGGCTTTCTTTAACTATGCTATCTATAACTTTGCATTTTTATGCAGCAGCATAAAAAATTTTAGTAATATTTTTCTGAATTTGACTGCTTAGAGAAAGTGGGTGTGTATATCTGCCTGTCTGTCTTTATGTATACATATATCAAAATAGATTTTTAGAGTGTTAACATGAAAGATACAAGAGTTCAGAGATTGGCTGTAGACTTAATAATATGTCTCATATTGAAAGAGAATTACTTGGCTGAATTTGTCTCAAAGACATTTTGGCAGCTTTTCATTTGTGTTTTTTGCCAGTAACAGACATCAAAATATGTGCAAAGATCTTTTTTCCCCTAAACTGCCAAATTAAAACATTTGCTGTCAGTTCCTTCCAGTTCACTGCTCTTTCACAGAATCATAAAGTAACCAACTATGTGAACAAAAAAAAAGTCTGATAAATGTTTGTGTTGGGCTTTTTTTTCAATCGGAAAATCAGAACTTCATGGAGATATTGTGTTGGAAGGGACCTTAAGAGGTCATCTAATCTACACCCCTGCTCTCTATGGGATCAGCTACACAGAGTGTTACTGGCAGACATTTATCTAATGTTCTTAAAAAATAGCCATTACAGGGGCTTCCTCAACTTCACTGAGTAACCTGTTCAAATACTACTCTTCTAATAAAAAAGTTTTTCCCATTATTTAAATTAAATATTTTTGCATGCAAATACATTACTTAATTCTTTCCTTACCACCATGAAATATGAAAAATTGTTGATTATTCTTATAACAATGATTTATTTGACTTCTTTAAACATTACTATTCTATCTCAGCTGTGTAATTCTGTTGATTGCCTCAGTAGCTGTATATATAACAATGATCTCGCTGGTACAGAGTTTGACTCTGTCATCTTTAATGAATACAGATCTTTGCCAGTGAATCTGATAGCACATTATATGATACCATATTATATGCATATATATGTACACAAAAAAGAGAAAGAGATATTAAAGTTCTAAGTTAACAGTCTGTAATAAGTTCAACTATTCAAGGAATATATATAAAATTTTCAGAAATTATGAAATACATCCAATATATATTTTCAAAGTTTATATATATATATATGTATATATGTATGTGTATG
>VZRX01024077.1:3228-30235 GCA_013398075.1 Notiomystis cincta | reverse complement strand
ATATATTTTTCTAGAGTGTGAAAGCACCCTTCTCATGAGACCCCACCTTGAGTGCTGAATCCAGTACTGAGGTCCCCAGCCACTGGACCTGTTGGGAGTGAATCCAGAGGAGGTCACCAAGGTGACTAGAAGGATGGAGCATGAGGAAAGGCTGAGAGAATTGAAATTATTCAGCCTGGAAAAGAGAAGGCTTTGAGGTGACTTAATTGAGGCCTTCCAGTACCTGAAGGGATCCTTCAGCAAAAATGGAGACTATTTACAAGGACACCTAGTGACAGGACAAGGAAGAATGGCTTCAAACTGAATGAGAGTAGATTTAGATTAGATATTAGGAAGAAATTATTTACTGTGAAAATAGTGGGGCACTGGAACACATTATCCAGAGAAGCTGTAGATGCCCCATCCCTGGAGGTGTTCAAGGCCAGTTTGGACGGGACTGAAAGTGAAAAGTGTCCCTGCCCACGGCAGGAGGAGTTGGGAGTAGGTGGTCTTTAAGATCCCTTTCAGCTCAGCCCATTTAATGATTTTGTGATTAAATGGTGTTCTGTGGAGTGCCCTGGATTCCCTGTGTAGGAGGCAGTAGGATACATGGTCAGGTGAAAGGCATGCTATTAACACATTAGGGCTCATGGGCAGGGGTAGGAGGTGCAGGTTTGGCTGCAACAAGACTGCACGTGTGTTAATGAAGGCCTCTTTAAACTGGGGTCCTGGTAGGAAAAGCCTGCTTGCTTTTGTTCCAGTGTTACAAAGAGCTGTAGCCTCTCATGTAATACATCAACTAACATGTGAGGTACCACAGTGGCAAACTGAAGAGCTGCTGCTGGCACATGGCATCAGAGACGTGGAGAAGTCCTTTCACTGCAGATCCATGAAATACGGCCTTTACTGTGGGAAAACACGAAGCACAAGTAACCTGTGAAAGATATGCAAGCGCTGCAAACTTGCAACCAACCACCCTGCCAACACCATGCATTAAAAATTACCATTTGGGTTCCCAAGAACTCCTTAGGGATGCCACATGCCTCCTTTTAATTTTTTCTTCATATTTCCCTGTTTTGGCAGACCAAACTTGCCTTCAAGGACTGTTGAAGCTTCTTACACACAGCAAGGAGCTGCCGGAGGCAGGAAAGGCCGTGCTCTCGCCGCACCGAAGGGGCTGCTGGCCAGCCCTCCTGCCTGCTCCCGAGTCCTGTGGCCTCCTTCCACCCCTCTGGTCCCCGCCGGGCTCCCCCTGCGGCATGGAAGCTCCCTCGCCCTTACCACCACGGCAGGCACTCCGAGAGGAAGCAGGGCTGGAGCTGCCATGCGAGTTAGGCGCAGCTTCTCGCAGCCTTGCTCTGCTTTCCACAGCCTTGCTCTGCTTTCCACAGCCTTGCTCTGCTTTCCGCTGTGCAGCGGCTCGAGGTGAAGCGGAGCACGAGGTACGTTTAGTGTTCAAGTGGGAAGGACAGAGAACCCCAGCGATAGCTGCTCCCTTCCAAAACGTTTCCCTCCACCCTTACCACAGCGGAGGGGCTGGCAGACTGCCCTGTGAACAGCTTCGGAACATTTCTGTCCAAACCCCAGCTCCTTATTTCACTCTCTGCTGACACTGTTTAGCAGAGACTTGGGAAGCAGCTGCTCTGTCCCGCTGCTGTGAGCTGCTGCCAGTCGGAGGCACAGCGCCTGTCCGTGCCCCGGGGACAAGCCCTGCATGTGGCCGGGGACAAGCGCTGCATGTGGCCGGGGACAGGCCGCACAACCTGCTGTGTGGATGTGGCTCCAAGTAAGTCCGACATCGCCGTTTTCCTGCTGCCCGGTAAAGCTGCAAAGTTCGCTCCTCCCTGAGGCCGCTCCTTTAAGGGGAGGTCGCGGAGCCTCGGCGCCACAGCCCGAGCGGGTGTGTGAGGGGAGGGAGGGAGGAAACCGGAGGAGCGAGTCGGAGGGACATTTTGCGGTATTTTCTAACATTTGAAAACCCTTTGGGGAAAAAGAGAAGTAAAGATGTGAGAGGATTTGTGGAGTCCTAAAAAAATAAGGCGGTCTAGGAGAAGTTTAGGCGGAAGGTGAGGGAGCCTCTGAGGGGCTGCTTGGATATTGCCTTAGACAGAATTGTGATGCGATAAAAGCACTATCTCGGACAAAACCTGCAAAGATTTGGTGAAAACAGGCTCTACTTAGAAGCAATGTGGTTAATAATAATTGTTTTGGTTGACTGTAGAGTCGCAAAGATGATCTTTAGCATTTTCTGTCAGCCACCTTAATTTTGACCCTTTTGAAGAAAAGGGACTGCACAGGGATGGGGCTGAGCCTAGAGACGGTCTACTCCATGGAAGCTGAAAGGCTGTTTTTACATGCAAGTGTCTTGGAGTGCAATAAATTAAAATTTTTCCTGGTCTGTGAAGGTGGCTAAAATCACACAAGAAACCTGACTTACTGATATGGGAAACAGAGCAGCCAGCCAGCTGTTAGCAGGAGACCGCATTCCTGTTATCAGTCAAAAAATTTAATTGACAAGTGCTCACCTGGCATTCTAAGACATCATTTGCCTATTCCTCCTGCTTTGCATCTTCACGTCAAGCACACAACCTAGGAGGACATTCTGTATGGTTTTTCAAACTATTTTATATAGTTTGTTGCCTAAGTTTTGCCTTTTCACAGGGTTTGAATAGGACTTCAGAACCTCATTTTCCATTTGATCTGGGTGCTTAAAGCAAGCCATCAGCAGAGTTAGCCTTTGGAAGGAATGACACCTACTTGTTGCCCCCTTTAATTTGGTGTCCAGTGGGCTGCTCTGGGTTTTTTTGTTTTCCTTATCTTTTTGTCAGGGCAAGAGATCTCTTCAGCTGCTGACTGGCATTTTGCAAGCCTGTTGGTAGGTGTGTCTCAAGGCTCTGTTTAAACATCTGGAGAGCACTCCCCGTGTACAGGTAAGTTTGAGCACGGAGTTGGCTATATGCTGGTGTCAGTGGGGAAAACATATTGACAGCTCCATGGCCTGCTCCCACAGCCTGACACGTTTCTGCTGTGTAGGTAAAGCAACATATGGAGTTCTTTTCTGCTTAGTAAAACTTAGTTTTAGTAAAATATTATTTGAAAGTCCATACATGGACATGTTCTTTTTTCTGATGCAAACTTTCAGCAATGCTTGTATTCAGATGGGAAAAAAAGACACGTCAGTGAGCCTCATTTCTACAGAAACCTCAAAAGAAACCTGGTTATTTACATGCAGAATCTTTTCATTCTAGCTGAAAATACTAATAACTGGAAAAAACCCACATCTTTTTTCTTCCACACCCATATGAGTGTTCTAGAAGCAGTGAAAATTACCCTCACAGCTATTATTCCTTACGTACTCAGAAACTCTGAGTTTAAAAGAAAGCAAAAAATTTCCACAGTGCTTTAAGAATTTTTTGTACTTATCTTTCTTCTATTTTCTCTCTCCTAGTCCCTATAAACTTAATCTTCTAGTGAGCTGTAATGGCATTGCTGTTGTTTTCCTGAACAGTTGAGGTAGGGGGAGTAAGCAAAGGATGGAGCACAATTTCAGTGGGAGTTTTGGAAAAACTTTGAAGTGCCCTTTAGGATGCAGTGAACTGCTTGTAGAACTGGTGTTAGAAATCCTGGTGCTGAACCACTGTACAAAAAAAGAATTATTTTCAAAGCATTTCAATGGAATGTTTTTTTCAAACACATGAGACTTCATTGTCTGCTGCATCTAGCTTTTAAAGTGAAGTATCAGGTACTGTGAGATTTTCAGTGGGATTAAAGCTGGCCAAATAGTGTTCTAGTTAACATAACTGCACAGGCTACCTATACCAGTAGCAATAGACTCTACATTTAAAAGAAATGCATCTTGGCTTTATTGCAGTGGAACTTTCGTGCAGAGATGTTCCCTTCAGAAGTTAAAATATCTTTTTCCACAGTTTCACTCCTTAATTTGGAATAATTTCTTAAAAAGCTAGGGGGGAAAAAGTTGATATTGTGAACTAAGAGATTCCATACACAAATTAAGATACAGCTTAAACTACTTCTGCAGAAAGACATTAAATATCCTTTAGAAAATGAGAATATAATGAAGAAAACCCCACTGATCTCAAATATGGGCTTAGTGTGCAATTCATTTTATTTTAAAAAGTAAGTGCCTCTGATTTTAGTCCATATGAGTAAGTCTAACGGAAGACTGCCAAATGCTGTATTTTTTACCACGGGCTCTCCCACTCAAGCATACAGCATCACATGCAGCTGAAGCTGACTGCCTGGGTGAGCCTGAAGGACACAGTGTAGAACATGAGGAAGGCTCCACCTTAAAGGACCTGTCTTGTGGTTTCATTGATGCCCCTTTCCTGCCACCTGACCTGTTGCAGTGGTGCTTCACGTTGTTGTATGACTGCAATATGTATTTTTCCAGAAAAAAAAAATGTAGAAAATTTGAATTTTGTTTGCATTTGCAAAATACAATTGTAAACACATGATACTTTTGAGTAGGCATAGATTTACTTATGGAAAATACAGCTATGTTTCTGAAACATGTAGCTGTAACAAAACATGTATTAGTTAAAATTCAACATATTTAAAAGGCTTAATGGATATTCATTGCGTAGTCATATTCCAAAATAACTACTCTGTTGTATGCCTCCCTTGGAAATAAGTGTTCTGACAGTCCAGAGCACTTCCAAATTACTTTTCCAGGTAACACAAGAATTCTTCTAAGGCACCTTAGACATAGGCAGTAGAGTCTCCTCCAGAGTCATACCTGCCATTTAAAAAGCCCAGAAAGTTTTTAAGCATGGTATTAGGTAGAGGGAAGGGGATAATCTTTTGCACGTTTCTTTGCAGTCTGTAAAGATTGTCTGTATCTGGCTTCTTATCAAAATGTTGCAATTAATAATATCTGTAAGGCTTGCAAGCTTTCATGCTTGCTTTCTTTTAAAATGGGAACTACCACGTGGCTGATTTGTTATACAGCATCTGAGCAAGTGTGTGCATGGGCAGAGTCAGAGACCAACTGGGAGGAAAGGAGCTGCTAGGTTCTTAATCACTGTGTGGTACCAGTGAAGATTTCCCTCCTCCTGCATGTGGTATGCTTGTTAAAGTATCTTATTGGTTTAAAATTTGGATCTTGCTATTTGACCTTTTCTGCATATTTCTATTCCACAAATGAAAAAATAAGCTTTTAGTTTGAGACTGAACCAAAACTTTTTCTTGAAGATCCATAATTAATTTCCCACATCATGTTCATCTTCTCTCTATGTCATTTATCTTTATTTTATGTGCCTCTCTTTCGTTGAAATAATTTTAAAGTCCCTCACCTGCTCCTCTTTCCTTCGCATATATGAAATAAAGGCAGTATATCTTTTAATTAAGGATTTATGTACACATAGATTTCCAGTGACATTCAGCAGTCAGCAAAGGTCTCTTAATATCTGAACTCTGCAATCCTACATTTGAAAACATTTAAACAAGGCCCTACCAGGGAAAAGGAGCACAGTAGAGACATTCAATGAGAAAATTCTGGTGGCCAAAGAGTAAATTTCACCTGTAGAGAAATTACTTTATAATAGACATGGCCTAAAATGACAAACATATAGCTCATTGTGGTAGCTGTTCTTAAAAAAAATTACCCCTAGAAAGGGTGTTTCCAAGAAATAAGTTCCAAACTACAATTAGAAGGGTTAAGCACAGTCCTGCAAATGATTAACACTATGTAGGGAAAGAATCCTCCATGTATGAAAGAATCACAGAACAGATGAGATTGAAAGGGACCTCTTGAGGTCATCTGGTCCAACCCCTTGTTCAAGCCACAACATCTACTGCCCAGGGCCATATCCAGATGTCTTTTGAATGTCTTCCAGGGGGGGAAACTCCACAGCCTCTCTAGGCAACCTGTGACAGTGCTAGCTGGATCCTCACAGTAACAGTTTCTTGATGCTCAGACAGAGGCTCCTGTGTTTGTTTGTGCCCATTGCTTCTGATCCTGGCACCACTGGATCCTGGCTCTGTCCTCTTTGCATCCTCCCTTCTGCTATTTATATACATTAATGATATCCCCCTGAGCCTTTTCTTCTCAAACCTTCTCAAACACACTCAGCTTTCTCAGCCTTTCCTCATAGGAGAGATATTTCCATCCCTTCATCATTATGGCCCTTTGCTGGACCCTCTCCAGTATGTCCATATTGTCCTTGCATTGAGGAGTCCAGAACAGGACCCAGAACTGCAGGGGTGGCCTCAGTAGTGTCCAGTAGAAGGGAAGAATTACAGGCTTCCACCTTCTGCCCAGGGTACCATTTGCCTTCTTTGCCTCAGCTGCACATTGCAGCTTGGTGTTCACCAAGACTCATCCTCTGGTGCTGTCAAAACATTTGGTGATTTGTGGGTCTGTGAGAGCTGGCTTTAAAAAAATGTGAAGTTAGGACCTGAAGATGAAGAATAATGTAAACATACAGGCAAACCAGTCCGTCTGGTTTACTATATCTCTGTTTTGAAAGTACACATGTATTTTTCTGCCCTCCTTAGGGATGACAAAATAGCTGCAGCCATCCAAACAGCAGGGCATGCTTTTTGGTGGAACTATTTTTGGGGATTAACTTTGAATCCTTTACCTATTCCATAGTATATGAAGCATGAAGAAGAGAAATATCAAAGCACGAAGCCTCTCTATTACTCAACACTGACACAGACTGTTTTCTAACAGTGCATCTAAGTAATTTGCCAAGTAGTATGCTAACCACTAGCAATTTCTACCAATGCATCTATGTAATATGCTAACCACTCTGCTGTGTGGTTAGATCTGTATCTTACAGTTCTAAAATACCAAGATTATTTTATTCCTAAGCACACTTTTACATCGTGTTTTGCATGTGAAAGCTAACAATCTGAATGTCTTAATTTCTAGCCACAAGGACAGGTATCACAAGATACCTAAGCTTGTGATGGGCCTTGTCAAAGTTGTGTCTGACTGTTGCTTTGGGAGTATACTAACTTGGCTGTGAAGGCAAAACATACAAAAAGTATGTTTTTAGAGTTTCTAATAATATTATTCTTTCCACTTTGTTAAAAAATTAGGTAGTTGAATAAACTGCAAAGTTTTAACTTTATAGTGAAATACTGTGCCATTTGTAATAGCTCTGGACTAATAACTTCCTGAGCAATGTAAATGCTGGACACTCAACATGTTTTCTTATTCTGATGGGACTCTTGGCTTGGTCATTACTGTGGTATTGTTCTGCATGTCCCCATCCTTAAAGTGGGTATATGCAAAAAAGTCTTCAAAATGTATTTCTTATTCTGATGACAACCTATTTTAGAACAAGATAGGTAAAGCAGAGAGAAATGCATCAGCTGGGTGAAGCAGAACACAGCACATCTTCCCCTGACCAACTGTGTCTTCATGGATTTTACTTTCAGTCCTGGTCTTATCTCAGTGACTTTTGGAGGCTTCCTGGGTCGCAGCAAATTATAGATGATCCTGTCTGATCCCTGGGAAAATATCTTTCTTTTCATCTTCTCTGAAGCCTGATTGCTTTTGTGCATCTTGCCACTGCTCTCTTACACCTCTCTGCTGTGGGCATACTGGTCTTTACACCAGCTAAGCTAGAAGGTTATTTGTACACAGTATTAGCAGTTTCTGTTGGAGAAAGAGGTATCCCACATTCACTCCAGATGGTTCCATCTTCCAGGTCAAAGTAAACAGCTGCTTTTTTCCCTAAACTGCCCAGTTGCTTGCTTTGAAAGGAACACACATACTCAGGATACTGATAGCAGTCAAATGAAAGGAAATATTTTCTTTCACAGCTCTACACTTACTCTTTTCCCTTGTCTGAGATGTACTTAGATAAATGCTATATTGCATGCCCTACTTGATAGCCCACGTTAAAGTCTTTCCAAAACCAACTTCATATGTAGGCAACCATCTCATTACTGACTGCAGATTTGTGTGGTAGTTACAGGGCTATTTACCTATATAAATAAGTAAATTAAATTAAGTAAGTTTTTAAAAAAATGCTTTCTACTCTACCCTCATTTAATTTCTGGAACTAGATTATGTAAGACCTACCTAAATTATGTCAATATGTAATTTTTGACTTTATATGTGGAAGCCAGTAACTCATGTAGAATAGAAAGATGTAGGACTTAAAATGCTGGAAGTCAGAGGGAGAGGCAGCAACAGAAACAGAGCTAAAATGTGAGAGATTGAGATGGGAAGTGAGGAAGTATTGGACCTATGTGACAGGGTGTGTTTCAGTCATTGATACAACCATAGAACAGCCTTTACTTGTTCATGAACATTGTTTAGTCTGGCCAAATTGTAAATTGAAATGTGGTGTAATTATTTCAAGGTGGGATATTTCAGATTTTTATATAGTAGTAAATGGATCTGGGATGAGAATTATCTTCATGTTTTGTGCCAATTTTCTCAATTCTTTAAAGACAGTGCTTCCTTTTTTCGAATATTGGGGGGTTTTGTTTGGTTTGTTTTCTCATTCAGATTGTACCATATACTGTCTATATTTGTCTGGAATGAGGTTTCTTCTCTTTGAAAGGTGACTTCCTGCTTGTCCTTCACTTCCACTCTTATCCACAAATGAACATTGAGTCATGTTAAAGAAGAAGAAATAGGATTTACAGAAAAAGATGAGTCAAAAGTTTTCTCTTTGTGTATATTATTATATTTCTGGACCCTGTCTGGAAAAAATAATGCAAAGAGAAAAAAAAAAGTTCTGCAGCAAACTGCAGAAAAAAAAGACCTCTCATTTTATAGTGCTTTTCCCACTCACATTTTCTTCCTCACTCTCTGTGAAGCCACCCTACTTTGTTGCTGTCATTTTTATTATGAGTGATGTTAATTATATTTATGTTTGAGTTCTGATTTTCTTAAAAATGAGGATATCTTAAATGGGTAAGGGGACTCTTTCTATAGTCAGTTTGTCACAGGCAGCTGATTCTTGTCAATGAAATACTGATAGAGCCTTCCTCCAGGATAGCAGCAAGGTGTTTTTAGTTGAAGGATTTATGTGTAGTAGAACTTGGTGAGCTTAAACACCTGGACATTAAGAGGAAAGGGAAAAGGAAAAGAAAAATGCCAGCACCTAGAAAATGGAGGAGAAAATGAGAATAGCAGTTTCTGTTGAGAAGCAAATGCTGTGTGCTCTGAAGCACTGAAGGAAAGGGGGAAGAGCCATCAGGATGTGTATAGGGAGGGCAGAGAAAAAGAAGGTAAGATCAGAAAAAAGTTTGAAAGGAGGGGAATAAAAGGGTAGTGGTTTTTTTTCCTTATCTTCTGTTGTGCCCTTTTTTAATGGTTTATTGTTTCTTCTTTTTTTTTTTTTTTTTTTTCTAGTAGGAGGCTAGCCAGCATAAATTTTCAGAACTGACTGTGTACAAGCTATTACTTGTATAGCCATTTAAGAGTCTGACTATTTATGAATAGCTCCTTAGTAAAAACCAGGAAAATTGAACACTGATCTCAAGAGTAGCTTCTCTTTAACAACAATACATTCTCTTTAACAATATACATTTTTTCAGTTTGAATTCTTCCATAGACTCATAGAATCATGGAATATCCTGAGTTGGAGGGGCCCCAGAAGGATCATCAAAGTCCAACTGCAGGCCCTGCACAGAACACCCCAGGAGTCACACCACGTGGTTGAGTGTTGTCCAAAGGCTTCTTGGACTCTGTCAGGCTGATGCTGTGGCCTGTTCCAGTGTCCAGCCACCCCTGGTGAAGAATCTTTTCCTGATATCCAA
Source organism: Notiomystis cincta (assembly GCA_013398075.1). Lineage (NCBI taxonomy): Eukaryota > Metazoa > Chordata > Aves > Passeriformes > Notiomystidae > Notiomystis > Notiomystis cincta. The sequence goes on along the minus strand of VZRX01024077.1, from coordinate 20,509 downwards.
CCTAAACCTCCCCTGGCACAGCTCTGTACCATTCCTTTGAGTCTGGTCACTGGTCAGTCTTCAGTATTTCTTTTATTTTTCTTTATACTACTTGACCAATTAATTTGAGCACTTTATATTTAACTTCTCTTAGGAAAAGAACAGTTGCATCCCATCCTGTTTCACTTCCTTCTTATCTTCTGTGTGGCTGATTTCTCCCTAATAACCCTTTGCCTTCTGTAAAAATAAAGATTAAATTCCTATTGATAATTTTATTTTAGACTATGTCAGCATTCAGATGCATGGAGTTACAAATAAGTTTCATATGTTAGACATAACAATGCATATTCCAAATACTGGTTTACATTATGAATATATGGTTGAAGGGATAATCTTACCAGTAGAAACTTCTTTCCTCATTTGTGTTTTCTCAGCATAGGCTATGCCATATAGACCATGCTTTATAAAGAGGCAAAATTCCAGGAAGTTTACTTCTGTTTTCCTCATGGATCATTCTGTATTGGATAAGTTGTATTTCACTTGTCTCTGGGATTTTTTTTTAAGTTGAAGGTAATAAATTTATTTAATTGGGATTTTTAAAACCCAAACCTTTATACCAATTCCCCAAATATAATAAACTTTTGTAACTTTTCCTAACAAGAGCTCCAATCACCTTGCTGTTGTCTGTCCTTTTTTTTTATGTACAAGGTCATTACTTCAATGAACCACAAAAATAATTTAGCAATCTGGTAAAGTAGAATATTTTCATACGTGGTTTGACTCTGTACCAGAATGTGAAGCGACTTGCATGTGCTGAGAAGTTCTTCATTGACTTACATGTTTTCAGTGGGGCTGGCTCAAAGTGTGGCTGTACAGAAGCCAATGGAGAATCATATCTTTTATTCTGTAAATAGGACACTGGTGAAACTAATAGCTGTGTGTAGCTAATATCAATGAGCTTGGATTTTGAGTTCCCACCTGCATGGTCACCTAGAGACAAAATATGTAGCATAATCTGCAGGTAGAAAGAAATACAGGCTCTGGTTTTTCTTCATTTCAATGAAAAAAACTTGAAATGAAAATTCTTGCTGTCACCCCACCCCCAGAATGACAATGTCAGCTTAATTGAAAGAGTTGTAATGTTTTTCCTATACTGTTTTGCAAAGTGTGTAAAGTGAATTTAAAAAAAAAAAGAAGAAATTATTGAAAAAGAATACTCTTAATTCTTCAAAATTGAGACAACTAGAAAATGTTTGCTTGCATAGTTTGTACTTTTATCAGTCTAACCGGAAGTAGAATTCTGAAGTTTTATACCAAAACAGAAAATAGCTTACAGTTGAAAAAGGTGAACATCTCATCTGCTTTCAACCTCCTTATACATTTTATAATGTTAACATTAAATGGTACTTGGAAGTAACTAAAAGAGAGAATTTGGAGTCCATGCATGATACTTTCTGTTCTAGAAATATCCTTACAGTGAACACTGGTAGACAATTTGATTCAGTTTATCATAGTTGGTTTTTCTAAATGTACATTGTTGATTTGTATTTGTCTTGAAACCTACTTGAAGGTGCCATTGAGTTGTGGAGAACTGCAGGTAGAGATACTTCTTTAATGTGAGGCTATAAAAGCCTTTATTGCCAGAATACGTACATTTTAAAAACAGATAAAGAAGCTCAGTTGGCTCTGTGAATTCCCTCAAAGCTTTAGCAAATATTTTATTTTGTTGCTTTTTTATTTTCATGCTTTTTGTAAACTTGTGTATGATACACAGGCTTTGGACAGGACAGTGAAATGAAAAATGATTAATTTCTCCATAGATTCTGATCAATTTATATGAAAATAGAACACAATAGGACTTAAAGGTCAATTCTAGCTTCACATTAAACCATAGGCTTTTAGTTTTCCTTCAGAGAGCTCTGAGCACTGAAGTGTTCATTGCTGTGTGTAAAAAAATACTGTGTCCTTCCTGTGAATGATGGATACATAAAGGCAGTATATCTAGAAAACAAAAAGCAGTTGCATACAATGTAGAAGTATGCTAATCTCTCCAGTGCTTTTGAAAATTCATTCCTGCTCCTTCAAGTGAGCTGAGAAAATGCTGAATCGTCACCCTGATTCATTGTGGGATTTCTGCTGATATGATTGCTTCTAATCATTGTATAACCCTTCTTTAGCAGAGAAATGAGAGCTCTTGTACAGATGGACTTTGCTAAAGATGAAGTGATAAGGAACATGAGAGGGCTTTTTTTCAAACTTGTTAGTGCATCTTCTGTTTGGGTTTCCTCTGAGTTCAGCTCTTTAATCCGTTTTTCAGTTGATTCACAAAAGAGCCCTTATTTGAATTACTACAGTTTTGTTTAAGAAAAGCAACATCTTACAACCTATTGACAATTGTAATTCCTTTTGAGGAAAATAATCTTTCTAATATATGTGAGTAGGGAAGTATTAATTTTACCATACTCTCCATTTTAATGCACAGAACTTTTTTTTTCTGTTTAGTGTACTCATGTATCCATCCCCTTTCCATGTGTTGTATGTCCTTTCCTTTCATGCTTGCCTTGTGTCAGATCAACTTTCATCCATTTTCCTTTCTCCCCCTGTTTACCAACATACATATGCATGCTTTTCTTTTAACCCAGCTGTGAGCCACATGCTGGGGACCTGTCTCAGAGGGAATACACCTGAGCCTGTGCTGTACAGACAGGTGAGGGAATAGTAACCAGTATGTTTATGGAATAAAAGGAAGAGGGTTTAACCATAAGAACATTACACAAGATCTTTGTATAATTGTGTGTTTGCTTGACCTTATTCTTGCTGAACAAACACATCTGATTTTGCTATACTTCCACAGTAAACTCCAAATGGTATTTGTGACGTTAAGCTGCTTCTGCTTTTGTTCATCTGCATCTTCAGCTTCTTACAAACTCCTGACCTGGTGACACTTTAGGTCTTACCAGCTTCAGAGAAAACAGGCCCTATTTTGAGCTAGCAATAACTGATTACTTTTTTTCTTAGGGATTTAAAAAATTGTATGGTGTTCAAAAATCCAATTTGGATGTTAATTCATTTCTGTATACTCTCAAAATTCAAGAAAGGGCTATACCATGGTTTTCCTTTTACAATGCCACTATAGTGGCAGGTTGAGAACAGCTGTGACAACAAAAAAAGAGCCATTTCTATTAGCACCTCTGCCACTATTAATACTTGTTAATTAATCTGTGTAAATGATACTAGTAAAGAATTTTTATATGCCATTTTTCAGCAGAGCTTGGAAATAAATTCCTTATTTATAGGCATAAAAAGTTAGTTTCAGAGAGAGAATTATAACCTGATCTCTTGGCTTTTGACATTTATAGCTAGTTCAAACCTGGACTCTAGAAAAATTTTGTTTGTCTTTCATTGGAAAATTTTCCAGCTTAAAATCTTTTCTTTTCCTTTAAGTATTTAGCGAGTTACTGAAACTACTGAACCATTGTGGTTCCGTTGAAAAATGGTGTAAACTATTATTTATTATTTTGACCTAAATTTCTTTGAAGTGGGGAGCAGTGCACTGTGAAATAAGTTTAATTGCTTCAGCTTTGCCAAAACCACTTAAATATTCTTCTGGTACAGGAAATTCATGATCAAATTAATGTGGGTTTTGTTTAATATATAATTATATAGCTGTGATGGATACTTGAGTTAATTACAGAAAATACATAAATTGAGAAATTGATGAAAATTGCAAATAGTGAAAATACTTCAGAAGCAGCAGCAGAAGAAGAGATGACAATGACTCGCTGCAGATCATTTGCAGAGCCTTAGGGTACAGCTAACAAATCTTTTTCCCAGAGCTGATAAAGTTAGGACTGCACTGACAGTCCAGCCAAGAACAGGACAGGTGCAGCTTTTACTCCTGGGCAGAAAATGAGAGACTTTCTAATGTGTAGAAAAATGAAGTTTGGTGAATGAAGGAAAGAGTACAAAGCAGAAAGTGTGTGCTCTGAGCCTTTTTGCAGCATTGAATTTTTAAAATCCCTCTAAGATAAGGCAAGATCTTCTGTTGGCGCATATTGCCATAATTGCTGTAATTTAGAATATCTGCACTATTTTCGCTTAAACTGAGGATTTAGCACATTTTGACAGTCTCAGTGACAGAATATGTTATAGATATTTACTTGACAGAATTTGTACAATTTAGAGTTGGCTCGCATGATTAATTCTTTGTGCTTGTGCCTGCCCCCTCTGCCGACCATGCTGAGGGCTCTGTTATTTAGCTTGACTCCAGCCTATTCAATTGAGCAGTGGCTGCAGGAGGCCACACTGCACATGTCCTAGGGCCATACAAGCGCTACTTAGCAGGATGTACTCTGCAAAGCCACAGGCACTCAAGGGACTACAGCAAGAGGCACATTAGTGACATAACACTGAGAGCCTGAGCCATGTTATGTAAATGCTCATTGCAATGAAGTGTTTGGTGTTTGTTCTCATGCTGTCGTATGTATATACAGTAGGTTGCTGCTGTTTGCAGTAAATAATTTGCAGCTAATGTTGACAGTGCTATTGATGAAGTTTAAAAATGTGTTTGATGGCTGCTGTTTTCTTAAAACCTTTTTTACTTTATCGGACAACTTTCCTAACTCTCTGTATGCTACTAGAAAGGAGAATGGAACGAGTTGTTTGAGGTATACGGAATTAAGGGATGGGCACACATCCAGGGAATCTCAGAGGGAAATATGGGCTGTGTGCCATGCACTGAACTTGCTACATATGTGCACATCTGATCTAGCACGTGCACACTACGCAGATGGTGAGCAATTGCACAGATCAGCTCCACGAAGCAGGTCCAGATCCCACTAACCAGAGTGTCTGGAAATCCTGGTCGTATGGCCAGCCTGTGATTTCTCTTCTCTTTCTTCTTCCCAATCCTGAAATTCTGTCTAAGGAAGGAGGAGGAAGAAATGAAAGAGAGGACGTGCTGGGGCAGAAAGACATACCAGGCTCGTGTTAATAATGTTGGACATGCTGAAAACAGTGAGGTCACCATAAAGCATTGAGCTTCAGGACCTTGGCTGAGCCATAATATACTGTGTGTGTATTTTTAGTTTGCTGTTGCAGTGTAAAAAGTACTCACTTTATTTAAGCTATGTCATAATAACTTACTGTGAATATTGAAATAAAATGCTAATTAGATACAGTTGGAAGAGAGCACATGGCAAATTACTGTAATACCACTGATGACTGGTAACTCATATGCCTATGGTGGCATGATCAGTTTGGATCAAATGCTTTCCCTTTTAATCTACTTGCTCTTTAATAATGGGCCTTCTCTGACTAAAACCTGCACCAATTAAAAGTTCAATTAATGTAACTTTTATAAGTTAGAATGTTTTTCTTAACCAATTAAAGCATAATTAAAAGTCGAATATTTCCTAAATCCTTAAGGCCTCTTCATTAAAATGGAGAAAATTCTTCTTCACAAGACTGGCTCATTTTAATTTCTCTAAATAAAAATATAGTTCATGTTCCCAAATAACTTCTGCCTAAAAAATCTACTTGATACTGTTTGAAAGTATTGATCTAATTTTAGGTAGTCTGACTATTCTCCCACTGGTAAGTAGATGTTTATGCTAATATTAGGCATTGAAAATTTTGATGGATCAAATCAGGACTTTGAACTTTGTGAATGTTATGCCACATATGTGCATTGCAAGACAACTTCAGGGGTGTTTTTTTTTGTTTTGTTGGTTTTTTTGTGTTTTTTTTTTTTTTTTTTTTTTTTTTTTTTTTTTTTTTTTTTTTTTTTTTTTTTTTTTTTTTTTGTTTGTTTGTTTGTTTGTTTTTTTTTTTTTTTTTTGTTTTTTTTTTTTTTTTTTTTTTTTTTTTTTTTTTTTTTTTGTTTGTTTGTTTGTTTGGTTTTTTTTTGTTTGTTTTTTTTATTTGTTTGATGCATTTAGAAATTCATCTTTTTCCGTCTCAGGATTTCTCCAACAGGTGTAGTCTCATTGATACCCATGACAGTCTTCTCTTTTTTGACAGTACAGGTTTATTAATTTTCTGAAGAGTTATACATGTGAATTATTTATGCACTTCATAATCCCAGGCTATTATGTACCCAACTCTGATGGATTAGCAAAATTCTCAGGCTCTACCTGTATAAATGGCAAGCTACATAAGTAACTTAATTTCTGTAAAAGGTAAGACTTTTTTATCTGCTAAAAGTTTTGATCTGATAAATGCTGCAATACAATCAGAGCACCAATTCTTATGGTGCAGTCAGTCTCTCATAAATTATCATTCATACTTTTCAGAAAATATAAAGATAACATCCACAGAACAGAAACCAGTCTAATCCTTTGCACTGCATATTTACTGTTCATTTTGTTAGAATCATACTGCTTATTTTAGCCACTGGTCTTTGAATGAATTACCTAAAGGTCACCTATAGGTGTCTTAGTAAAATATATTTAGTCCCTTTCTGAGGCAGTTTGGAAAATAATGGTAAAGTATGTTTAGATGAAAGAAAAGGAGATATTCCTTCAGGAATTGGAACTTCTTGTACATAGGGAAAAATAGCATCACACTTGGCTTTCTCCCATATTATATTGCCAATAGGAAATATTGTATTAATTCAAGAATTAGGATATGAATATTAAGGGACTTGTGTCTTTCTTTCTTCCATTGCACTCTGATTCTGTTTAATTTGAGGGATAAAAAAAGAGTTTCTTGATGTCATCATTACTCATATTTGGGCTCAAGTTGAACTTGTGTGTTGCGTAGATGTAGCTAAAAAAATCCATTTTCAGTGTTTGGACCAAATAGCTATTTTCTTCCCTCTTGTACTTGTTTTTGTAAAGTAGTCAGTGGAGAATAAATCACTCTATCACAGTGGAGAGGGAGTTCATCTAGTAGAATTAGTGATGCCTTTTACAAGTGTGATATGCGCTATAGTTTTCTTCTGTTTTTCAAATGCTGCCACTGCAACGACAGAAGGAGTTTGAAAATAGTTCTCACTTTACCTAAAAGTGTATACATTTGCATTGCATGCTTTTATGGGAATCTTTATCCCTACCCCAGAGCACAGTGTTCATTAATTCGTAAAAAATGTTACCTGTTCGTCTTGTGTTTGTCTTTTTACTTCCTTTTAAGTTTCACTTTAGATGCTGCAGATCTTTATTTCCTTTAAAATTCACAGATTTTATCCCCAATTCATTTCAGAGAATATGCTTTGCTTTACAGATCTATGTTGCCTATGAATCTTGACTACAAAAATTACTTTTCAGTGCAGTTAATAATGTCATAATTTATAAATTTCATAAGCAGTATTTTCTTGTGCTAATTCATTTTTGTTATCACATTATTATTTGAGGTATTCTGAGTACAAACATGTAAATTCATATGCTATATAGTGTGTATACATATATAACACCTTGGGCAGGTTACAGCAGACCCTCTGTCTTTTTTTCTGACTATACTCAATATGCTTAGTTGGAGAATGCACAGTTAATGCTGCATTTTTTTCATATCATATACATTATTACTACTGGTCTGTCATCCAGCAAGTACGTTATACTTAAAAATGGTTGTGCATCTTTCTGAAGCTTAACATGAAGATTTTCTAGCTGGAAATTGAACTTTAACTTTGAAAAAGTCCTTGAACTTCAGTTTTAAATACGTGATTAGAACTACCAAAGAGTGTAGGTTGGAAGGGATCTCTAGAGGTTATCTGGTTCCACTCCCAGCTCAAAGTTGTCCTAGCATCACAGTTAGAATAACACGCTAAGGACTTGAACAGTCAAGTTTTGAGTATCTCCACTACCTTTTTGTGAACCTTTTGAGGATTGAGTAATCCCAAGATGAGGAATGTTTTCCTTAGCCATTGTAGAAATTTGTGACCATTGCCTTCGTGCTGTTTTTGCACCTCTGAGAAGAGTTTGTTTCAGTCTTGTCAAACTGTTGAAGACAGCAGCTGAACTTAGCCTTCTCTCCTCCAAGTTGAGCACACACACACACACTTTCCTTAGTCTCTGCCCATATGTCACATGCTCAAGCTCCATAAGTTGGTAACCCTCCTCTGGAGTTGCTCCAGTTTATTTATGTATTTCTTGCAGGGTGGAATGCTCCAGAGATAGTCTCAGACGTTCCATTTAGAAGTGAATAATAATTTCCATAACCCTGCTGGTTATATTCTATCTAGTACAGCCAAGTGTGCAGACAACCTTCATTGCCTCAAGGGTATGCCACAGACTCCTGCTCAACTTACTATCCACCAAGATCCAGAGTACTTTTCTGCAAAACTTCTGTCAGCCCTCAGTCTGTACTGAGGCATGGAGTTGGTTTTTTCTCAGGTGCAGGACCTTGCATTCATCTTCATTTGAGGGGAGGAAAGAGGGAGAGAAAAGCAGGTTACATTAGCTGGGTTTAGTTTAATGGCTGACAAAGTGATAGTAAAGGAAGCAGCAGGAGTTGGGTACAGGACCGGTAAAGATGTGGATTGGAAGGTGTATCGAGTGACAGATTGTCACTGAGGCCACTTGCATTCTGCTTTCTACTTCAGCCTCTTCGTAATGCTTCTTGTGGAGTTATGAACATAGTTCAGGTTTGTGGCTCCTTTTTTTTTTCCAAATATGCATGCATAAACAAATTTCTCAACAGCAACAGCAATAATGTAGTTAAAGTTTGTGTTTGATGGTTACTAGTTTTGGAATCAGCACCAGGTAAATTTGGAGTGTCCCAGAATGCATCAGTTTTCATAATTCTGTTTGCAGTTTCCAGATACGGCTTCATGTGACCTGAATTTAAAGAGCTTTTGGTGCCCAGTTTTGAGTGAGGCAGACCACCTGTTTTAAAACATGACTTACTACTGTGGTCCTTAAAACTCACCAGCACCTCTGTTTGGAGGCCTGGGATTTAGTCTTGTTTTCTGACATTCGAAGCTTAGGAGGACACCTTTAGTCCCTGGACAAATATTCTTGTTAATAAATTGCCATGTAAGGATTAGCAACATTTCTTCTTAGTGTGGCTTCTTTTAAAAAAAAATATGGTTGCAGTTGCATGTAGAGGATAAGGAGGGAAGATGTTCAGAGGTGAGCAGTAGCTTATCTGCATGAACTTTCACAGACAGGACTGTTTTGCTTGGCATTGAGATAATAATGGAAGGATATGGGAGTGATGATCCATGAAAGCATGAAGGATGAGGAAAATGAGCTGATTGGCCAAGCAATATAGGAAGGGGAAGATTTCCAATGAAATTACCAGACATGAGTCATAAAAGAAGCAAAAAGACATTATGAAAAACTAGTAAATGTATTTTACTATACAATCACTGCCCAATTCTTTGATATTAAAAGCATATGTTAGAAAAAAAAAAAAAAGCATGTGTTCAAACAGAAATTGATGAGGTTTATGCAAGAATATCAAGTGAAATGTTGAGCACAGTGGTGTCAAGGCAGACTTCGACTTTGAATGTCCATACAACACAAGAATATGCCAAGGTAATGACCAGTCTGTGTCCTGTTTTAGTATGGCTTATTTGTGTATTAAAGTGTTTATTGACCTGGATCAGGTCATTCTTATGCTTATAAATGGAGTTACGGAGTTATTACTGTGTCATGACTAAAGTTTTCTGAATGTTTTTCCTCTGGATATTTTTTGTAGAATTAAATAGTTATGAGATTCACCTAAGCATAGTAATTAAACAGTAAATATTTTAAAAGAAAGGAGGTGTATGAAATGAGCAGTTTCTTAATGAAAATGTGCCTGACAATAGGAATTCTTTTCTACTGAAAGCAGAAAACTGCTTTCAGTATTTCAAATAGGCAAAAAAAAAAAAGCAAAACATGGCAGAACTTCTCAGCTTTTGGGCCTTTCTACTATTTTTTTTTTTAATTTCGTATTAAGAAATAGCAAAAATACTTAGCAAAATAGAATGAGGAACTGTGTTAGGGGCTGTATCCTAATACAGTCTTTGTTAGAAAATTGCACAGGGCTGGCAGAACTTTCCAGGAAGACCTAGGTGTGTGTTTCCAGGGAAGCTGGGATGTGTCAGCAGTACATGCCTGTTTAGAGAAGTTAATTGGCTTGAAAAAGTAATATTCATGGGGAGATTAAAACATCTGTATGTAGTTCTTTGGCTCTGTAGCTGAATTTTTCTCCTAATTTAGGTGTCCTCAACATCTATTCATCATCTTAAAGCAAAGTGAGATTGGAGAAACACAAGATGGAGACTGGAAGCTGCTCATCTCTCTCTGAAGTAGACATATTCTATCTGACCACCTTAATATCCTTCAGGCAGTGTTGACTGTCTTGACTAGATTTTCACTGACTATAATAGGACTTCACCACCTACATGTGTATGTCTTAACCTTAAAGTGAATCCTGCTTTCAACTGTAGCTTTTAGAAACAATTCATTGGCTTTTTCCTTCTCTCCAAGTTCCTTTGCAACCTTTTTGCTATGATGCCTCTTTTATGCCACATCCTTTTCTAGTCTGCTGTTTCTCCCTTAATTTTTTCACATCCCCTTAAAAGGCACACTTAGTACAGGAGGTCTGTTCTCCTGAGTCCTGTCATAGAAACAAACTTGCTACAACTGTGGAATGTGTAGTAGAAACAAGGAAATAGGTTATAATCTCAACATTAAATCTATGAATTTTGTCACAAACCCTTCTTTACCTATCTTTTATTTAATTGATTATCTTCTTTAAGATGTTTAGAACTTCAGATCATGATTTTTTGCCTCTGTGTCCATCAAGTCTTTGATAAAACTGTAAACCACTGCAGGAATGCAAATAAATTAAATACATGTGAGTAGGCAGAAGGACTTCTTAATGTTATATAGTTATCCTCCACTAAAATATTAGTAACAATTTAAGGTCCAAATTCAGCAAAGAATTTAAGCATGTTTCTATGCAGAAGTCATCACTGGGAAAAGCAAAGCATGCAATCTGACAAGATTTGGTTTTTTACTTGCTTGTACAATTGTCCCCCCTGTATGTAACATATGCCTTGGACTGATGGAAGTCTTATCAAGGAGTAGATTCAAGACTGTAGTCTTTTCAAGAACCATGAAAGCCTTCAGCTTGTTAATTTTTTTAAATAATAAAGAAAATTTCTTTCTGCCAAGTTTATGTACTCACTTTTAAACTGGAAAAACTCTAAACTTTCTGTAAAAGGTTTTCTTTGTCTCATTTTTTTTCTCCATTTGAGATTTTTAATACCCTTATGGATTCTTATTTAGTCAAAAATGTTTACAGTGGGGACTATCACTTAAAAAGATATAACAATTAATAATAACTAGGAGTCATAAAAACTAAAAGCTGAAAAGACCTATTACATTGTTTAAACCTTTCCCCTGTCATTTTAGGATTGTTGCTCATAGTACAATTCCCAGTGCTTCCTTTGGTCCAGTTTTACTTCCTTATACTACTCTCCTAAGAACACTGTCACAATATTCAATGCCTTCTTGTCATTCCCCCATTTCCAGAATTCAACAATGACAATTTTAATTTACCCTGACTTCTAATATATGTGTATGAGGTATCTCTTTTTGTTACCTTTAACTTCTCTTTTTTGCAGTCTTGGACCTTCCATCATCTTTGAGGTTTCTGCTTTTCTTTCAGTTTGTATTTGCATTCTATGAGTTTAATTTTTAATATTTTCTCATAACCTGTTCCTTCCATTTCCATAATTTTTTATTACTTTTTAAAAATATTCTGAATTCTCCGGTTTGTTAGTAGCTCTGTGGGCTTGCTCCTTCTTCTTGCTGAAGCCAATGGGAAAAAAACGAAGGCATGCTACTGCTCATAACTTTTTCCTGCAATTTTTATCCTGTATCTATAATAATTTTTTTTTTTCAGCTGACTCAAATTTATGAGTATTTTGCAGTTTCTGTATCCAGTGGCACTAGGACTCTTATCTATCCTGAGTGAACATAGTCATCACCTACCTCAGATGATTGTTCTAGCTGGCAGGCCTTTTATTAACATCACTGTGTCTGACTGGCTTCCAGACCAGATAGTTTGCATTCTGCCAGCTGGAAGCATGGGCAAAATTTTCAACTCAGCGTGCCTTCATGGAAATACTTTGAGGACATGATCAGTAATTCTGAGCAGCTGAGGCCAACAACACTGATGAAAATACTACTCGAAATCCTTTGCTAAATATCAGAAGTGCTGCCTAAATGAAAGCTGCAGTGTGAATATTCTGAAGCTGCTGTCCTTGAGATACCTGCTACTTTAGGTGCTTTCTTTCCAAAATAATGCAAAGTGTCCATATCATTCTAGACAGTCCATATCATTCTTCATGTGTATGGTGCCAAATGGAGAATGCTCAGGGTAAGTGTTTAAATGGGGCCACCAACATTTTGGCTGGGAGCGGGCATTTGATCCCTGTGATTATTTTCCCCATTTGTAATGGCTTTTGACATTTTGGACCATGCATTTGAGGAAAATGTTAGCTTGAGGGCTAGCAGCAAGCAATTACTCAATATTCTGTGGGATTTCTGCACATACAGTTGCACTCATACATGTTTTGTTTTTTTCACTCAGTGGTTCATGGGGACCAGACACTAGACAGTTCAATATAAACACTTTATAACTGCAAGAACAAAGTAGTGCACCCCACTTTAGATGCTAAAGAATATTTGTGCCCCACATGCCTGTAAATTACTAATTTGGGTACAGTGTGAGCTGTATGTTGTGTCATGACTGAAAAGGTCTGCTTGAAATAAATTTAATTATTTTCCTCTGAGTCTTACCTGTATTTGTGTTTTGTCTGCGTGAAGGCCACTTTTTTAGATGCATTTTCCACCATGTCCCTGTGCTGTGCTGGAGCAGTATTTCCAAGATGTTCTGGTGAGTCTCATCAAAGTGATACTTATAACTTTTTCCTGGAGGGCACAAGGTGTAGTTGGAGGCCTCTCACTAGTGATGTTCAATACTGGGCCCGGTATTGTTGAACATATTTATCAATGACTTGGATGAAGTTGCAGATGCCTCCTCAGCAAGTTCTCTGACAACACAAATCTGTGGGGAGTGTCTGTACCCCAGAGAGCTGTGCAGCCCTTCAGAAGTCCTTCCTCAGTGGGTTGGAGAGATGAGCAGAGAACTGTGAAATTCCGCAAAGGCCAATGCAGGGTCCTGCACCTGGGGAGGAATAACCCCATGGACCTGTAGGGGCCGGGGGCTGATGTGCTGGGAAGCAGCTCTGCGGAGAAGGACCTGGGGGTCCTGGTGGACAACAAGCTGTCCATGAGCCAGCAGTGTGTCCTTGTGGCCAAGGAGGCCAAAGGTATCCTGGGGTGCCTCAGGAAGAGCTTTGCCAGCAGGTCACAGGAGCTGATCCTGTCCTTGTACTCAGCCCTGGGGAGGCACATCTGGAGTGCTGTGTCCAGTTCTGGGCTCCTCAGGACAAGAGAGACGTGGAGCACCTGGAGCGGGTCCAGTGGAGGGCTACAAAGGTGATCAAGGGACTGGAACATCTCTTGTGAGGAAAGGCTGAGGGAGCTGGGCCTGTTCAGCCTCCAGAAGAGATGACTGAGAGGGGACCTCATCAATGTCTGTCAGTATCTGAAGGGAGGGGTCAGAGCATGGACCAGGCTCTGCTTGGTGGTGCCCAGCAATAGGACAAGAGGCAATGGGCAGAAAGTGATACACAGGAAGTTCCATCTGAACAAGAGGAAGAACTTCTTTACTGTGCAGGTGACAGAGCACTGGAACAGATTACCCAGAGAGGCTGTGGAGTCTTTGTCCCTGGGGATATTCAAGAACTATCTGGATGCAGTGTGCTCTATGATGGCCCTGCTTGAGCAGATGACCCGCTGTGGTCTTCTGCAAGCTTACCTATTCTATGATTCTGTGAATAGTAACCTGCTCCTTCAACAAAAGTCACTCAGCTGGGAAAATACCAGAAATTATAAGTGTGTTGGCAAGACTGTTACAGACTTGGAAGGACTATTTTTCAGATACTCAAGGATTCAGAGCTAGGGACTGAGCTACTGGAATGGCCACTGTTAGGACCAGCTTTGCTGGTTAATCCTCGAGAAGAATTTAGCCAACCAGCCCGTGATGGCCCTTCCCATCTAGAGATTTCATAGGAGCCAGACATTAATTACCAGAGGGTTGCTCAACTTCAGATCAAAAAAGTAGTTACGTGATGTACAGATACTCAGCAACTGCTCAGGCTTAGTGGCTGTCCTGATGGCCTGGGCTGGTGTTTCTGGGCATGCTAAATGCCAGGGTTAGGAAAAGATAGGGAAGATTAAGGAATGTAAGGATTAGTGGCACTGTAAGGGCTTTCTATCCTTGGGCAGTTGCCACTGTTCATTTTCAGTGATATTAATAAATACAGCATGATCCAAGCAGTAGTACCCTAATAGCTTAATTATGTGTAAATCTGCTTTTTTTTCCCCCTAAAAACAATATAAAAAAGAAACACATTTTAGCATTTAGGTTATAGTTCAGACTCTAATTGCATATTCCAGGACAACAGTTAAAACTGTATGCTTTCACTTTTGCCTGTGAAGCTATGTTTATCAGTCTGGTAAACAGTGTACTGCTAGGCTGGGCAAGATACCTTGTAGCTCTTGAAAACATACACATTTTAATGGACATCAGTTACAGTATTCATACAGCTTGAGCTTTCTGTCCAGCAGAAAAGGGGTTAAAACTTTATAGGGGTTGGGCAGGAGGGAGGGGAGAAAAATCCTAGGCAGAATGTCTCCACACAGAAACCGAGAACAGTTAATTTGTGCTCCAAACTGCTAAGGACAGCAGAAAAAAGCAACTAGTATAAATAATTAAAGCAGAGATTAGATAAATATTTGGGGAGGGGGTACTGTGGTGGTGTAATTGCTGATGTTAAGGAGAGGTGGACTTCTGTGCTTCCCTTTTGTTCTAAGGTTTCCTAGAGCCCATTACTTAGTAACCTGCCATATGCCATTATTTTTAAACCATGTGTTTTTAAAGGCTTGCATAAGAAAGAACTCTTGAGCATAGGCTGGGATGTGACTTTGTCATGCAACATAGCTTTATGATTTGTTCATTTTCCCAGACTTTATTTTTCCAGAGCAGGTCCTCGGTTGGCATCTTGAGCACTGCAAAAGATCCACAGGGCTGAGTGGAAGGAATATAAATGCCTCACTGGAGCCAGACTTCAGCTGGGGCAATGGCTGTCAATACACTGAAGTTGAAATACATAGACAGGGAGGTGGGGGAGGTGTTTTGCAGTGTCGCAGATCCCAGGAATACCTTATTTTAGGAGCAGAGAATTAGGATTTTTTATATGTTCACTGACAGAGTTGTTTCTTGTTTCAGAGATAAACAGCTACAAGATCAGGAAACCAAGCCTCGGGTTTATTGTTTAAAAGGGGAAAAACCCAAACATGTTTTAGTAACAGGAGGTGGCTTCACACATAAATATCTCTATAAAAAATACTTTAAGTACATAGAAAATTAAACTGGAGACTAATATTTAACAAATTCAATATTATTCTCTTAAAGAAGGGGGAATCAAATGATTTACATCAAAATATTAAATGTTCAGTGGATAATTTCTAACAAAGCCCTTAGAAATAAAACTTTCATTAAAATACTCTTCAGAGCTCAGAAATACTTGCAAACACATCAAAGGACACGAGAGCTCTAATAATCCGTCAGTTAAACTGCTGTGATTTTTTTGTGTCTGTTTTCCTATGTTTGCATTCTTATCTTTCCCAATATGAATGGGTTATAAAAACATCCTGTATGAATTGTGGGGTTCTGTGCCCCATCAGTTTCTGTGTTAATCTGGGGTTGTGCTCTGGTACCTGCAGGTACCCCGAGCTGAGCTCTCACTCACACACTGCAGCCAGCCTGTGCGGCGAGCCCAGCCTGGTGCTCTTGGAGACAGGGAGATGCAAGGTACCATTTTTTTTTTCAGACTGTAAATGATTCCTATTCTTTGCTCCACAGAACATCCGATGTGGTGCCCAATCGGCTGAGAAAGCTGCACAGACGTCAGTGTGTGTGTGTGTATGTGTGTGTGTGTGTGCCTGCACAGCCAACTGCAGCTGGAACCTCCATTAGAGCAGCCCTATTGATTTCTGGTTCACACTGCAGTAACAGGGCTAGAGTGCAGGGCGGGGGGAGAAGAAGGCGGAGGGAGGGGGGAATAATCCCAGTGGTTTAAAAACAAGGCTTAACCGAAGGCACATCGGGGTGTATGTGCATATGTAAAGCACATATACGCCAGTTTCTAGAGATACGCCACTGAGCTGCTTGCTTAAAAAACCACCACCCCAAAAATCCCCAGGCAGAGCAATTCCCAAATCTCATGAAATAGCAGTCTGCCCAGGTTTCAGATCCCCCTCCCCCCCGCCACGTATTGATGTTTGATGCTTTGTCGATGCTGGGTTTGCACACCGGAGCTGGCCGCAAAATATTTCTGTTTTGTTAAAGGACTACAGGAGATGTGCACTTTCAATGGCTCTTTCTCTATGCACACATTCATCTGCTTGGGGACTGTGGGGGGGTTAGAAATCCAGCTTGAGTGTGTCAAGCACAGGGCATAGAGAGCTCCAGGAAGCTGCTCTGCGTTTACTGGCAGTCATTTTCTCGTGATGCATAATGCACAAGGTGCCAATGCAAGCTGAGGTGTAAAAAACAGGGGCGGGGGGGGTGGTGTGGTGTGTGTGAAAATGGTGTGTCTGGTAGTGACTGAGCTTTCCTCTTCATCTGAGGTTTCTTTCTCAGCTAATACCTGGGAATAATTTATAGCTGCATGTTAATATGTTTTTCTTGGTGTTTCAGCACATCTGTGAAGAAAATCCTTGCAAAGCAAGTGTGTCTTTTCACAATCGCTGCATGTCAGTCTGGCAAACTCTAGCTGTGAGCAGTATACAGCGAAGGGGGGGAAGCCCCCAGCACCGTTATCTGTTTAGGGGTGGGGGAAGGGGCGACGGTAATACCTTTAAAAACCCGAAAGGCGGTAAGCCATTATTAGCAAAAGCTATATTGAGCATGCTTGCCAGACAGGCAGTGCAGCGCAGCTCAGCTCTAGTTCCGCCCAGACATGTGCCTTGCCATTTTCATTTTAATCAGTCTGCTCAGGATGGCTGCTGATTCATTTTGCGGGATGGCCCCCTGGGAGCCAAGGTGAAAGCCTGAGGCGAGCTGCTATTGCATCAATGCAGCACTCCACATCAGACACAGGGAGGGGAGGCAAGGCTTCGGCAGCAGATCGAGTTCAAAATACCAACCTCACTATTAAAAAACCAAACCAGCACTCCCCTTCAAAAAAAAAAAACCCAAAAAAACACAAAAACCAAACAGAAACCTCTCTGTG
>VZRX01024076.1:112679-157823 GCA_013398075.1 Notiomystis cincta | reverse complement strand
ACTCAGGAATGACTCCCAGCTCCCGATATAAAGTTCATTTCACCCTCAAAATCTATAAACAAACACATATTGAGAGCACCAGAGGTCTGTGATGTCACCCAGACAGAAATGTAATGGACACTTTTCATGTGTTCTGGAGACATGTTGTAAAAAAGCAACATTATAATTATGTTGTTTGTTTTTTTTTTTTTTCCAAAAGGGGGGAAAATGTACAGTAACTTTTTGGACATTTAACCAGAAAATTCGTCATGCAGATAAACTTAATAGTTTGGGACTATGAGCTGATCATCTGAGTTATTACTGCTGATGAGCATATTCTACAATCAACAATAATTAATCAGTTTCCTTAAGAGAGTTAGTATACAGTTAGTTAGTATACAGTGGGTTTCACCTCCAATAAATCAAACTGCATGAAAGCATAAACACAAAGAAGAGAATGTTTACAGATGGAAACTGTGACCTAAGGCTTTGCAAAGACTCAGACCACCGCAGCTTTGTCCTCCTTGGGACTTCTGAGAGCAAACCCCAGGCACAGCCCTCGGTGTCAGGAATCTCTAGGAAGGAGAGTGACATTCCATGTGGCAGTGATGTGCCTCTTGTCAGTGAGGGAAATTTTGGACTCCAAAGGGCAGTGGTGCTCAGTGGGTGCCACAGAGAAGCTTTTGTGAGTGGTTACACAGACAAATGCCCACAGTTCATTTCTCAGCAGCAGCACTCATTGCAGCAGATGTTTTTTAACTGGAAGAACAACAACAAATAAAAAAAGTAATGGAGCATTTTTCCTACAGCTATTAGCTGGACATCAGGGATGAATGGAGGAGGAAAATCAGGGAAGGGCCTGTAGCAATCAACTGAAGCTGCTGAAGTCATTGTTGGAGTGGGGAAAGGGTTTTCATATAAGCAACATGAAGCCGGTTTGCAATTTAAGTAACACAAAATGCACAAAAGAGCAACGAAATGATATGATTTATATTATTATTTGTTTTCTCAACTTCCCTTGCAGGGGGATAATTAATCCCCTTGAAGGAGATGACAAGCTCAGTGTATCAGACCTTAAGCAATGTAATAATGGGAAGAGAGGGGGAAGGAGAGGTGAGGCAAAGCTGATGAGTCCATTTACAACTTTACTTCAAAATGCCGTGAGTGTATTTTAAGAATGCTTGCATTTCTCATTGGAGAATGGCTTATACAGCAAGTTTGAAGACACACTTCCATCGAGGCAGATCANGAATGATTCTATATGATCCCATAATATCTTTTCTCAATGGGCCTTCCAGCATAATCTGTATTACATGGGCTTTATAATAATAATCTATATTATCATATGCTCTAAGAATAATATGTGAGCTTTCTAATAATAATCACCTATATTATTAATTCATTATAATACATCTTCTCCATGGACTTTTCAGCCTGTTAATGCAAATTTTCACATCAAGCATCTCACTGTGCTGCTAAATTCACAAAAACCACTCCCACCAGTTTTGGCTTAGGGTGGAAACAGCCCCAGACCTGTTGGATGAGCAGCCCTCCAGGAGAGGTTGGCTGTCTCCAGGGAGCTCTCCATGGGCTCTTGGAGCAGAGGGTCACCAGCCATCATCTCCCTGCCCATGGCACAGGCAGCTGCCCAGGCACCTTCCCATGCACACCTGGCTGCAGTACCACAGGCAGTCCAAATCACTAGCTCATTTTTTCCCCCTGGTCCACTTACAGAAACATAGATATGTGATTACAGGGTCTGTAAAAGCTGTTTACATGGCTTTCATGACTTTGGTTTTTAATGGAAATGGTATATTCTGTCATTTCGGCCGAAAAAGCTCAAACATTTACTTTGGAAAGAAATCATAAAAAGCCAGAGCTGCCACTGAAATGCAACAAAGATAAACATTACTTTATGGTAATTAATTGATAAGGCAGATTTAAAAGGTTTAAAACAAAACAAAACAAAAAAGTCCTGCAAGCCTGAGGTAATTTTATTTCTCTGCCATGAATTACCTCTTTATCCTCCACACAGAGAGAGAAAAAGTGGATTCTTTTTGGTCTCTGGCACAACACACATGTTATAAACAATACTTTTTTACAGTCCCTTTAGCTCATTAAGGTATCAAAAGTCTCCCTCAGCTTCCTTCTGTGTAGGATGCTGGGCAGTGTTGGACATGGGATGCCTGGCAGAGGCTTCAAGAGTTTTACTTGCCAAACCTCTAATGCCAAGTTCACCTACTTGCCTGAGGACCACTCTGTCCCGTGGTAATCCCATTTCCAACTAAAAAGCTTAACCATGAAAAGGCTCTTTGACCCACCTAATTCCTGGAGACAGAGATTTTGTAGCCATATATCAGGGGAAAATGCCCCAACAAGTCTTTTGTTAATCTGATACCTGTACTGGGGAGTGGGTAGGTTGTTGCTCTTCCAGCAGCTGTCTGCTGTGGAAAACAGCTCTAAATCAGTTGGTGACATGAGGTTCTTTGTTCCTTCTGACCTGAAAAAGGAGCAAGTGAGAGAGCCAGGTTCATAGCTACACCCTAGAAAAATCTAGCAAGACTTTCATCACTGGGAGGCAGCTTTTTACACTCATGACAGAGCACTGAAACGATGATCTTGGAATCATGCTTGGTGGACAAATATGGATTACAAGTTGGAATATTTTTCTATATTTTTCAAGAAAAATCTTTTTATTAGGCTATTAACAACTAAGTTACAAATATTCCTAGCCTGGAAATGAGTAGCGGTACTTCATACTTTGCCAAAAGCCGGGGGAAAGCAGTTGGTCTTTCCATGTGCTGTGAAGACATCCAGGAAGACAAGGTTTTTAAACGAGCTTGTGCTTGAAACACAACAGGCTTTTACCAAATTTTACCAGTTCTCATCTAATAATCTCTGCTTATTTCTTCTGTTGACCCCTTCCCATTTCTTTTTACAGCCTTTGCATCCTTTCTTTTCAACTCTTTGGGTCTCAGTCTTTATACAACATGCAAAATCAGTTTGATTTACAGAATATCCACTTATTTTTCTGCTTCTGGATATTCTCATGTTGAAGCACACTGAGGATCCACCCTGTTGCTGTGAGAGATTGTTCCATCTATATTTATAGATTTTACTTTCACAGTATTTAAAGGTCCTAGCAAAAAATTAGATTTGTAACAAATAGGAGTCACTCAGAATTACTGAACAATGGAAGGTAAAGACTCCACTGTTTTAAATTGGGAGATTTCCCTTGAATAAGCAAAAGATTTTGTGCACTGCACCTTGAGAGAGTTTGCTTTGTTTCTTTTTTTCCCCAGGTGTTGAGTATGGAGCCTTTGGATATTTGCTTTTTGAACATACTCTGCATCTGAGGCCTCTACAGGATTTCTTTTTTTAAAGACTAAAACCTAAGGCTCCTGTTGCCCTGATCACTGTCTTTCAGAACAGAGCAAGCATTAGCAAACTTCTCTCTAAAGCTTTATGTCAGTGAAACCTGAAGAAATCGATTTAAATCATATTCATGGAAAGACGTATTACAAATGGAATTTCATCAAATTAAAGACCAAACGTTAACAAAAGTCACATGAAAATACATGAATCGAGAACATTTTGCTCTCCCATTCATAGAGGGGTTAATAGAAAAATAATAATAGATGAATAAAGGTTAAAATAAAAAAGCCAAAAGTTTTGTTTGCTCTCAAATTGCTGCATAGACTGATGCACAAATTTACATGAAATCATGAATATATATATATATATTCACACACATATCTATATATAGTGTCCTCAAAAGCTATGGGAAAGCTGTACTACAATAATTATGCTTCTCATGTAGCAGTTAACCTTTTTCTGTTTCACAGACAGTTAAATATGCAGTTGCTTCTCAGTCATCATATTAACATTACTGTTTCTTCAGAGCTTTTTCTCTGGCTCCATACACTTCATGCTCTAGATACTACAGCTCCCAGTACTTACAAATGATTTACACAGATTACACAATGCTTCATTTATGCATAAAAATTATACAAATGCACTGGAGTATGAATTGGCAAAATAGAGTCAGCTTTATGCAGTACATTTTCCAGTTTCCATAGTATTTTCCTAATACTGTCAAGTTAATTCATGTGCTGCGAGACACTTAACTTTAAAACAGACTCTGATTGTTGGTTCAAGAGCATTATAATGAATGTTATTTGTTCTCCTTCACTATTATGCATTTGTAAATGCCAATAGTCATATTCCACCAAAGGAAAATAGTTTCCTACCATAGGAGAAGGTTCTTTCCCTCAAATCTGTGTGTTTTCCTTCATTAACATTACTTAACCATGAGATGGCACCAAGACATGCTGTGGCATTCCTTACACTGATCCTGGTACTATTGCTGACACACATTTTTATTCTCCAGTCATATCATTTTACCAATCCTCTCCTCTCTTCCATCTCACCTCCTACCAGACCAGGTTCTATATTGTTGCCAGATGGTTATTTCAGTTTAAATCAATGAACTAGCCAAAGATTTGACCATCCAGGCCATGCTGGAAAATACTGGAGACTGTGGCTCGCTGGGATAAAATAATCACCGAGAGCTGCACCCCAGAATGCAAAGTAACCAGCAAATGTCTTGGAAACTGCCAGCCTTGAAAAGAAAAAAAACCCTGGAAGCATATCCAAACTATTGTTAAGAGAATCTGAATATTTTCCAGCTTTTCCTGAGTGGTTATTATAAACCTGGCAGTTTCCTGAGTGGTTATTATAAAACTGACATGTCCCTGGGTATTTCTGCCCCTCTGTCTCCTCTGGTACAGCCAGCAGCAGCAGGATGCTCACCTGGCCACCAAGGGTCACACCCTGAACAGCATCAGGGCCAGAATATTGATCTTTCTCCCAAAATCTGACATTTCCTGGCTGTTAAAGACCAGTGAAGCTCAGGGCTGATGGTTTCACCACAGCTTTTGCCCCAGCTCATCTCATTAGCTGCCCTCTCCGCTGGTCAACTAAATTCAGTGGTTCCATCAGAAGCTCCCTGTGTGCCTTTTAAAGCATTATAGGAGTGTGTCAATGAAAATATTAGCAATGACCTTTTTTTTTTTTTTTTTGTTCTCTAATGGGTGCTGTATGCTATTTGCACTTTTAGAGCAAAGGCTATTTCAACTTTTTTCCATTATATAATTCTTCCCACCTGCCCCCCCCCAATGGTTTATAACTGTGCAATAAAATTTCACTCAGTTTGAATCTTGGCAAACAAGGTTTTAAGTTGGAAAAAAAGTCACTAAAGTCAAGTTGGAGTTTAAAGTGTAAAATATGAAAGAAACTGAATTTTCTTAAATACATTTTTGTGCTTACACAAATGAAAAACATTATTTTTTAATGTTTTTTGAACTTTGATTGCAATACACAAAATAAGTTTACTGTTGAGTATGTTTTTCTTGGTGCAAAAATACAGGCATGTTAGGTACATTATTTATTGTCAGACCATGGAAACGAGAAAGGTGGTACCTAGGAAAGAAAAATAATCATATGAATAATTAACTTAAGCTTGAAAAAAAGCTCATAATATGAGGTTTTCCCATGGTTGTCTACTTAAGTAATGAGGCAAAATGTTCATTTAAATGAAATGCAAGCTATGTACCAGTCTCAAGAACTCTTGGGCCCATTTTAATGCACCATGTGTTGTATTTTTATCTAATTTTTTCATCACTAGGATGCCTTCAAGGAACCCACTGGAAGCAAGATGCTCTGATACATTTCTTGCTTGCATTAGAAACACTCTTGAGATTGGTGACACAGACTGATACCATCCCACAATTCTGGATGAGTGCAACAGAATAGTCAGAATGGCACTGTGACTAAAAGGAAATCTGAAATACTGCATGCTGTTCACAAAACCTTACTTTGGCGTGACTAAACAAACCCCTTATCAATGCCATGANATATATATATATAGTGGTTATTTGGGTCTTTCAATCAAAATACCTCAGACTTGGGAAGCTGAAGAAGACTTCCTCAATGCTGTTTGATTATGTATTTCCTCTCCAAAACAAGAGGCCTTTATAAAATGCCAATCCAGAATTGAAAATTACCTCATAATGGTTAGAATAAAAGTCCAAGAGTCACAGGTTCTGATTTTTATTGTTTACATTGCATTTTTAATGCTGCCACATGGTTGTTCTCTGGCTTTGGCAAGTCATTTACTTAGTTNTTGTTAAGAGAATCTGAATATTTTCCAGCTTTTCCTGAGTGGTTATTATAAACCTGGCAGTTTCCTGAGTGGTTATTATAAAACTGACATGTCCCTGGGTATTTCTGCCCCTCTGTCTCCTCTGGTACAGCCAGCAGCAGCAGGATGCTCACCTGGCCACCAAGGGTCACACCCTGAACAGCATCAGGGCCAGAATATTGATCTTTCTCCCAAAATCTGACATTTCCTGGCTGTTAAAGACCAGTGAAGCTCAGGGCTGATGGTTTCACCACAGCTTTTGCCCCAGCTCATCTCATTAGCTGCCCTCTCCGCTGGTCAACTAAATTCAGTGGTTCCATCAGAAGCTCCCTGTGTGCCTTTTAAAGCATTATAGGAGTGTGTCAATGAAAATATTAGCAATGACCTTTTTTTTTTTTTTTTTGTTCTCTAATGGGTGCTGTATGCTATTTGCACTTTTAGAGCAAAGGCTATTTCAACTTTTTTCCATTATATAATTCTTCCCACCTGCCCCCCCCCAATGGTTTATAACTGTGCAATAAAATTTCACTCAGTTTGAATCTTGGCAAACAAGGTTTTAAGTTGGAAAAAAAGTCACTAAAGTCAAGTTGGAGTTTAAAGTGTAAAATATGAAAGAAACTGAATTTTCTTAAATACATTTTTGTGCTTACACAAATGAAAAACATTATTTTTTAATGTTTTTTGAACTTTGATTGCAATACACAAAATAAGTTTACTGTTGAGTATGTTTTTCTTGGTGCAAAAATACAGGCATGTTAGGTACATTATTTATTGTCAGACCATGGAAACGAGAAAGGTGGTACCTAGGAAAGAAAAATAATCATATGAATAATTAACTTAAGCTTGAAAAAAAGCTCATAATATGAGGTTTTCCCATGGTTGTCTACTTAAGTAATGAGGCAAAATGTTCATTTAAATGAAATGCAAGCTATGTACCAGTCTCAAGAACTCTTGGGCCCATTTTAATGCACCATGTGTTGTATTTTTATCTAATTTTTTCATCACTAGGATGCCTTCAAGGAACCCACTGGAAGCAAGATGCTCTGATACATTTCTTGCTTGCATTAGAAACACTCTTGAGATTGGTGACACAGACTGATACCATCCCACAATTCTGGATGAGTGCAACAGAATAGTCAGAATGGCACTGTGACTAAAAGGAAATCTGAAATACTGCATGCTGTTCACAAAACCTTACTTTGGCGTGACTAAACAAACCCCTTATCAATGCCATGAAAGGCAGATGAATTGTTTTATCATTTGGATCTCAATGAGGGAAGGTGCTGTTACCAGAAAAACATCTCAAAGTGCCCAGAACTTTGCCATTCAGCTGTGTGAAACAGGTGAATGATGTTTCAGAGCCAAGTAGATTAAAAGAGTCAGTTTGAAAACACATGAAAGGTGTCACATTTGATATCTTTGCACAGTCTGTTTTATGGCTTTTTCCTGATCCAAAGTGAACCCAGTGGTGACAGGTCCCATACTGAGCTCCACAAGTCTTTCTCTTGTGAAAGAGGCTCTGACCTTTCCTCTGAGTGCAACAAATTCTCCTCTGCCCATCAGATGCTGAAGAANTCTTCTGATTTCTAACTTGTAAGAGGTACAATATGTCTAATATATATTACGCAGCATACATTTTATATTTTATAAATATAGAATAAATAAACACACAAAGGAAACACTGTAAAGAACTCTGAAGACCTTCAGTAGAGGTGCATAAATGATATATTTAATAACCACAATTCCAATAGTTCAATGTATTTCAATGCATAGTGTGCCATGGATAACAGAGAATTAAAGGAGTACAGGAAAATTTCTCAGGGGTTGTAATTTCATATGGAGATCTCATAGACTTGGTTTAGTGTTGCACCAAGAATAAGCTGGTGGAATATAGTCTGTACTTCTCTTCAGAGATGAGTATTCATGAGAAACTAAGAAATGTATTCCATTTTGTACTGTTTCCCACAACAGTCTGACACAAAATATATTAGGAGAACTTTGGCAAGCGTCTAATATAATAAAATACTCAGTTTACAAAGCAGAAAGTGTGCCCCACGCTCTTCCATAAATCTACTATAATAGGCACTTGTGGCAAAAAATACATTTCTGAACACATAGAAAACACAGATTCATGATGTAATTGGTTGAAAGCCACCACGGCTGTTTTCTGCTGCAAGCCATATAAAAGCTTTCTGACTATTTTAAGTTTGGGGCAGAATGAAGTGAGAGGAAGCCTCAGCAGATTTGACTTTGCTGGAAGTCACATGAGCAGAAGAAATGAGATCAACTTGTAAAGCAGAGGCAAGCTGTGGCTGGAAAGATTTCCTCAGGCTGCTGCGCTCGTAAGCTCGCGGGAGAGCTAAAGCCATGCGGACCATCACTGAGCAGCCAGTGAGCACATCAGCCTGATTTCCTACCCTGCTGCACTCTCACATCATGTTAACAAGCTGAACATGGGGCTTCTTCACTGATGAGCACAGCAAGGTAACCCTGAAATGTCCAAAATACCAGTGCACCACTTCCCAACCAGTTCTGTGCAGCTGGCTCTTCCTGTGAGCAAACAAGGGGATTCTTTTCCCAGCGTAAGGTATTGGAAATCACTCACAAATGTGCTGCATCCATCCCAAACATTTATAATCATTTGACTTAGTTTTCTTAGTTTTCTTTTCATTTTCTTAGTTTCTGGGCACATGATTTACATTTGCACATGCACACAGGCAGACAGATCCTCCCTGTCTCCCTCCCTCTCTCTCACTTTCCTATTAAAGTAGTGGCTATTTCCTGACTGGCTTCCTTCCAAATTTGTGAACTAATTTAATTTGGCACCTTTTAACTCATTCCATTATGCCCACCACAAACCTTGCCTAGGAAAGAAATCGAGAGAGAGAGAGAGAGAAAAACCCATGGCATCAAAGAAATGAGGTGGAAAGAGAAGAAAACTGAATGACCAAGGAACCAAAAGTGCCAATGCTGGTGTATAAAACATATGGGACTGCCAAAATTGTGCATCCTGGGTGGGAAATGGGTGGGAAATCCTGGGACTTTCTGGAGGCTTCCAGGTGCTTTGGGGACCCAAAGGCACCCACGCCCCTCTGCCAGGTGACAGCATGCCCCTGAGAGCAGTGAGGAAAAGGCAAGCAAAGTGTGATGGTCACAGCTGGGCTGCAGTACAGCTGTGCACCCCCCTCCCCACAGCCCAGCTGTGTGAGGGAAGGGTCCCAGCATCACCATCGAGGAAACCTGTGGCTGCACTGACAGAACTCTTAGAGCACCTCAGAGCAGGCTTTCAGGAGGTGTAAGACATTTGGTAACTGGTATGAATAGCACAAATTTTTCTCATGTCATCAGGAAGAAAATAACTCAGCTCCTAACTCCTGACTGTGTAAAAACACTTCAAGAGAAAAATTCAAAATATCTACATTAGATCAACCCAGTTGTGTCCCCTCCAGCTAATGAAGGGTCAGAATCCCTCATGCAGCAGATATACAATTTATGTGGCACATCCACAGATCTTTTAAACACCTCCAAAGTTGCTGACGCCAGCTCTTTCCCTGGGCAGCCTTGGCAGCCCTTGCAGTGAAGAGATTTTTCCTAATATCCAATCTCAACCTTCCTGGTGCAGCTCGAAGCTGTTTCCTCTTGTCCTCTCACTTGTTACTTGAAGGAAGAGACAGATACCCCCTCTCACAGAAGTCTGGGACCCAGTTAAAAGGAGAGTATTTGGTTTCTCAGAGCTGCTACAGCTTTGCACTGAGACTCCCGCACAGTTAATGACTTTGGAGTCAGGACTGGAGTTACTCAGTGTGCCACGTGACAAATTCAGGATTTTCAGCTGAAGTGGCAAAAATAAGTGATCCACCCAGCAGAAAGTGAGGCTCACACGAAATTATCCATGAGCCCCCACCAGGATGAGGCCGGGAAGGTGTGCATAGCTACGGTGGGGGTAACGAGTGTTCTGATGTTCTGCAACGAGGTTATCTTGTATAAACAGTCACTTGAGATTCATCTCTGCATGTTATCACTGTTAGTCTTGTCAGAACCTGTGTCTGAACCATGGCAGTGATGTTATACAGGATCTGCACATTTTCACAGTTCCAAAAATCCCTCTCTCCCACAAGGACAACTCCCAAAGGAACTACGATTGTTGTCACAGTAAACCAATATGAAACCTAAACAAAACACCCCAGACTGCTGCTGCCTCACAACCAGAAGTTCCTAGCATTACCTATCAACACTGGGGATGGAAAAACATGAAAGATTTTTTCTTTTTCTTCTCCATATGTTGCTAAAGAAAGCTGTCAATGGTCCCACCTCACCATTGAACATACAGCCACCCCACCTCCCATCTGCATCAGCCTGACAAGTGTGTTTATCCTTCTTAAAATGAGGTTCTGTTTCTGTAAATTATTTTTATGAATTCAGAATAACAGAGTGGACAGGAAAATGTCTCAGGAAAGCCAACACCTTCTCTCTGAGAACACATTTTCCTGCTTAGAAATCAAAATCTTGAATAAGCTTTATTCTCAAATCATCATACATTGAATCCTAAGCTTGTGTGGGTTTCCTAAGAAGGAAATTTTATACCCACTAGCAGGAAAACAAAAATAAGTGAACATTTCATGACATCTGGGCTGCCTTACTAACAAAGGTGTAAAAATCATTTTTCTTCAATATCTACCTGTAACTTTTAAACCCACTTAAAGGAGATCCTATTTAGGCAATGTCATCTGAAGCTTACAGAATTTTCTCATTTGCTTTCCTCTGGAATGCCTACCTAAAAAACAGACTAAATAGAAGCTCAATAGAATCTCTAATACTGTTGCAGGTATTGCTATTGTTGGTTAGAAAAACTTGTTGGGTAATTTTATTAACTAACCTGACAAACACCTTTGTCAGAAGAATTCTCTCTTTATTAGCTACAGTGACATTCCTCTGCTTTAGCAACACATCATTCTTAAATTTGGAAAAGAAACCCCAATTCTAAAATTTCTCTTCCATAAAGCAAAACCCACATATGTCTTAGGCATCTTTTCCAGTTATCAGCTCACAGTTGTCTGAGCCCGCTGTAAGCAATTCTTTCCATTAACCCTAGTTTAAATGACAGCATTAGGAAAACTCATTTTTATTCTTAGAAGGCAAATTGTAGAAACAAAATAATTACAAAAAATATACTGTTAAAGTAATATGTTACTACAATGATATCATCTAATAGTTTCAAATTATATCTTGTACAACTGTGATATACAGAGGCACCTCCTGAAAGATATGTTAGAGGTTTTTAATAATTATAACTGAATGCTCATCTGTACATAAGTACAGGCAACCTTCTCCTTTTCCTCCACTTGTCAATGCCTTCTCAATAACTTGTCTCCAAAGGAAAGTCTCTATACACAGTACCTTCATATTGCTATATGACGATTAAACCCTTTCTGCCACCGTTCACATATAAATAAACTTAAACTAGATTTCATACACGTATGCCTCTCCTTGAAATGTAAACTGAAATTTGTTCCTCTCCACTTTATGTTGAAATTGTCTTTTTTTTTTAATTGTGTCTAGAAACAATTCTGCTTGAAACATTCAAAGCTCAAGGCTGTTTTCAATAGATTGACAGAAGCTTTGGGGGGAATTCTCTGCCTTCACTGAAGCCTGGTAGGACTGACAAAAGAAATTAAGAGCAGCTGCAAAAACTACTAATGCAAAAAGAAGTAATGCATCCTTAAATATGAAGTGAAATACCCTCTCAACCTGTAGAAGTTAAGAGGCAGAGACTTACCTGCACCTCTTCCAGACCAGCTCTGAGAAAGGTATAAGGACATCACAGTCACACGGACCCAGGGGAGATGAGCCACATGAGGTTATAAAAAGGAAGCATGATCACTTTTCTCTCTAGCCTGAGTACAGTCTCAAGGTGTTTGGTTACAGCAAAAAAGACCGTGCCAAATCATCAGAGGGAACAGACTATGATGAGAGCCATAAATCTATTTAGATTAACTGAAATTTTCACCATTTGGCTTCAAGTAGAAGAACTAAATATTTTTTCTTGCAACTAATCTGTTTTGACTCTATGAAAAACATTTTCATTGCAATGAAGTTATTAAAGTCTTAGCACTTACTGTTTTGTAGTTAATATAGGAACTTTTTTCTCCCTGCCTGCTAGTTTCTCTGCAATAAATTTCTTTGCACAGGTCGGCTCTTCACTCTACTTCTCTTATTACTTCATTTAAGAGAATGATTTATTTTAAATCCCAAGCCAAACACAGGATCGAAGAGTAGAGGTTAAGAAATGAAATAAAAAGAAAACAGACCTTCACCTTTCATTACACTTGTCTTAAGTATCTGCTTTATTAAGCTTACTCAGTGTTTAAGTCTGGTTTATTAAAAACCATCAATGTTTAGCTTATGCTATTTTTGAAGCAGTCTGCACTGCATAGTGTTTAATGGGCTGTCCAAAACTGGATTTTTGCCATTGTTGTTTGAAAAGCAAACAAATTTAGAATGCTCCAAGATACCCATTTGTACAATGCAGTTGGCAGTCACAAAAGCTTAGCCAGTATGATATCAAGTTAATTTTATAAAGCAGAAACTCAAGTGTGTTTATTACAACTTGTAGGGCTACTCATTAAAGATACAATCAGGTTCCCTGTTGGAAATCTCAGCACAGATTGACGCTTAGATCAGTGTTTAACCAGGCTCTTTACCCACATAGAAATCTCTTTACACTCTCAAGAACATATAAAGAATCACCTGTCAGTAGGAACCTGATTTTGTGTTCCACCCCTAAAATTTCAGCTGATGTATCAAGGATCACTTATAATCAGCTGCCCTTTATTATTTATTATATACAAAAAATATAATTATGTATATATTGAACTTGGTGCAATCAGCAGGAACTCTGTTAAGGATTTAGATGAGAGGAGGGTTGACGTACTGTGAATTTAGAAGCAGGATCCAGTAGCAGACACTACATTTAAAATGTTACCTCTGAGCCATTTCTCCCATGATACCCACAGAGATGTTGGTTATCAAGTGTTATTAGCTCTGAAACAATGTAATTGTATCATCTGCACTGTATCATGACTTTTAGAAACTGGAATTTGATACGAATCATGTGCATCTCTTTTCTGTTTTCCCCTATTTCTATGTATGACATGGTTTGGAAAGCTGCAGCAAAAAACATCTGCATCCAGCCAGGAAAGTCCTATTTTTCTCTGGTCCTTTTAAAATAAGAAGACTGCTTAAAACATGATATGAGCAGAAATCTACGACACAAGCAGCATCAGTCCCAGCTGAAACCTCTATCTATGGAAGCCAGGCAGCTCCTCCTGCCCTGGACACAAGTCCCTGTGCAGCCACTAGCAAGGGCCAACAGTGTCACCAAGGACAGCACGACCCACCAAGCCCAGGCACTGTCTTTTCCTGTAAGGAGTGAAGCACAGCTCGCTGAAAGGCCGTTTCCCGTACCCTGGAAAAATATATTGGCGTTTTGCAAAAGCAAACAAAAAGCCCCAAACTTTGCCCCGTGTCAGAATGAAAAGCGGACATTTTTAAATTCCCAGTAGATAAGGCTGTGTTTGAGCAAACCCAAGTTGCTGGACCTCACAAGTTGCCACACAGCAGAGCTGTTGTTGCCCTTCAGTCAGCTCTAATTATGAACTAATTGAATGAGGTTTTGCTTCAGACATTTCTGCAAACAGCCTCAAACTACAGAGTCACAGCCAAACATCTTCATTTAAAAAGCTGCTCCTGCCTCCCAACTCAGACATATTGCACACCCCTTTGGAATGCCCTGGAAAGCAGGTAAATTACTTAAAACTTGTAGCTCTCCAGCTTATCCCAAATCTATGTCTAGCACCTTATAGAAATAACAGAGAAGGGAAATAAATGCAAGAGAGACAAGTAATAAAAACAAAGCTCTAGGAGGTTCCCATGTAAGGTCACCAGAAGAGTTGAAGGGATTTCTTTTTTTCTCCCTAATAATTTAATTTCTCTTTTCATTTTCTACTTTACTCTGCTCTTTTCCTCTCAATCTCTGTCCTCCTCCTCCTCCTTTCTTCTCCTCCAGTCTGAAATTCCATTCCCAGCCATATGTTTCTCATTGTGATCTACCTTCCATTTTTGGTTATACAGCAGAATGTGGTTTGAAGATCCAAGAAAGTCAGAGCGTGTTGACACAAGGACATTGGATTCTAGGTTTTGTCAACACTGAGCTGAAGAGCTTTGGGCCTTGAATCAATTTTAGCCTCCTTGACCAAGGAAACCCTGCAGAGAGTCAGACTAAGATCAACGAGAACAGACTTCCAAGTGAACAGAGCCATATAAGTATATCTTGCACTACAGGGGAGTGGTTTTTATTTTCCCTATGATCTTCACTTTCTCCAATATTAAATTCAAACACTACTCAATTTTACTTGGCATGCAGCTCATTGCAACGAGACCCTAAAATTTTCTTGTAGGTGATATGCAGTAATGAGAGCGCTAAGACAAACTTGAATTTCAAACATCAGATGGATTTTTTTCTAGAAATTGATATAAATAATAAACCCGAAACAACTCCAAGGTTTTTCAGTGATCTATTCTGAAAGCAAATGATGGAAAGTCACACTCTTTTCCCAGATGACCTGGGGGATTTCCTGTTAAATTACTGTGCTCCCAGATGTCTGGGTATGTGAAGTGGGTCCACCAGCTAAAAGTCCATCCCCAACTTTGGGATTCAACTAAAAACATGTGTATAAAGCTGGGTAATGAAAGAGGGTGTAAGGGAAAGAGAATTAAACTGATGTTGATATTATTTGAAATGTGCTTTAATTCATGCTCTGCCAGATAGCTGAAGATTAATCTCAAACTGTTTATTTTAATATATTGTATTTCTGACTTGCAGCTAGCTATCAACTGGTGTAATATAAGCTTTAATTTTGGCACCAACAAGTCATCGTTGTGTTTACATTTTCACTCACACTTTCTTTGGTTTTATCATAAGTAATTTCAAGATTTAATGGCACTTATTGTCCGGAATAAGAACTGGTGTAGTTAATTTTTGGTGATGGGAGAGAGACTTTTTATAAACTACTTATTTTCCTTGTGTAGCTGCTTGCAACAACAAGGTCTTGAAAGATCCTTTAGTTGCACAGCCATTTCTGAGGGAAGGTGAAAATGAAACAGAGGATTATCTGTTTTTAAATTCTGGATTAAGGATCGGCTGAACTGAATCAATTGGAAAACTTTAATCATTTTTCTAGCTAACACTCCAAACTCCACACTGAAAATATCACAGTTTCATTGAGCTCAAACAGAGCTGTATTATAATCCAGAAATAACCAGGAAAATGCTGTCAATATAAAATCACAGCAACTAGAAAAAACAACTAGGTATTTTGCTGAACAGTTACTCTAGCACAATCCAATCTGGGGAAAGACGTTGGACTAATTTATTTGACTCAAATATTTTTAACCAGTTAAAAATAGGGCTTCTTTAAATTAATGTAAACTTGGACAGGCAGACACTTGCAGATCCTGATGGCCATGGACAGGAAGTGCTGACTGGATGTAGTCAAGAGCTGCATTCCCATCTTCCCCAGGACAAGACTGGGTTCTTGCTCCCTTCCTCCTGCCAAAAGATAAGCCCAGCTCCATACTAGATTTACAACTGGTGGTCTGGTTTTAGGATCTGTGGCAGGCTTCCAAGATGACCTAGTGGGGTGCTCAGATGCCTCTGATGAGCGGCAGTGACACATCTGAGAGGAATTTTTATAAAGCACATGGATCCAAACTCCAGGATTGACATTCTACACGAGGCAGAGCAGTCTGAAGAATCAGCCTTCAGAACCAAGTAACACCAAATAGTCCTGAGCCATGCTCCAAGTATTACAACTTGCAAAACACTGCAAGACCTCATAAGTGTGGAGACACACAAGCAGGAGGCAAAACACATCATGAATTCTAGCCAGATTTCTTGGCTTGAGAAAATTTCCCAGCAAGACAAAGTTCTTCTGATTCTGGACTGAGCTAGAGAAATTCAAACAGGAAGCATATACCTTGAAGATGCGTAAAACTGTGAAAGCAAGGACAAGATACTTGTACCTATATCTGCAGATTTTGTCCTTTTGGGACAGAATTTGTGTATAGCCTCTCTGGGAGAAAATGAACTGTGGAGGGGTAGCAAAAACAGAGAATGAGAAATTATAAAGAAGGCAATAAAAAGAAAAGAATAGGAGACGACTCCTAGACCTCACACAGCCTCTGTTAAACAATGGGGAGAAAATCTTCCAGGAATTCAGTAAGACCTGAGAAGAAATAGAGGGACTGCTGGAACAAATGGCTGCTGGCTCCAGCTCCATTGAATGACCTTGACTGTGCACATTAGAGCTAGTTGTTACATCAGGCACTGAAATAGAGAACAGACCATAAAAAACTCTGAACATTTCCTCCCATAAGATTCCTTTGTTATAGGACTCTTTTGTAGCATTTAGTAATAATTTCCTCTCTGACAAATGTTCTTGTGCAAATTATAATGCCATTATGTTCTGATGCGAGCTTTTCCCTTGTTTCTTAGTTAATTCATCTTTATGGAAGTTCTTCAGTTGCCAGCCAGTACTGGAAAGTTATTAATTCCAAGTGACTTTAATAATGCATGGGAGCTGAGGAGAAGTTTAGCAAACCCTCAAATATTTCTTTACCAACACTTAAGTGAATATTATATTTGCCCCCTAATTTCTTTTTCTTTGCTGGAAAACCTTCACTTGGATCTCTGCCATGGTTCATGGTCTTTTTTCAGCTCTGACAAGGTGGGTTGCCAGTACGAAGCACAGGAAATATGGGGGGTGAATCATCTCTTCATTCTCCTTTGACATGGTAGCTTGATCATAGAATTCCTGCAAAACCCCTCCTCTGTTCCTTTCTGCACAAAATGTGAATTTTGTTAGGCACAGAGTAGAGCCAGAGAAGTGAGACACAGCAAGTGACAGAGCTGCTCAGAGTACTTCTGCCTGTGTGGCAGTCACAGCCAGCCATCAAGGTAAAGTTGTTTCAAGACAGCATGGACTTATTGCTCAGCTCTGAATCCTCTTCTGATTGTCCACACTGCTGCTCTCAAATTTTCTTCCTCTATACTCAGGTATGTCCATAAGTCCTTTAGTGGTGTCAAAACCTTTCATAAATTATTATCCTCTCTGCTCCACTAGCCGACAACTTGTGCTCAGTCTGATTAAAAACTCGGCAAAAGATGCAAAATGACTGATGTGCCAGAAAGATTGACCCTGAGAATTCATTTAATGCTCATGCAAAAGACGTTTGTAAAGTAATTTGCAGGAAACTCAGATTGCAGGAGGTACATTTTTGCTTTAGTGACATTCAGTACCTGGCAGCCACTCAACTGATCGAGAAGAAAGATACTCTCTTGTTCTGAACAGCCTCAGACGAACCCCATAAATGGGAGCTTACTCATCCTAAAGAATTTTTTTCTGGGGAAGGGAATATTTCACCCTTTTGTAAGTTTCCAAAAGGATTCTTCTGACTGGCTGTGAAAATCAGCATGATCTCTCTTTTCTTCTGTTTAGCTTTGTTCAAATTTAACACAAACAGCATAAATTCTGTGTGGTTACTGAACAAAATATACTGCTGAGGACTGAAACTATTAAATCTTTTTTTTTATCTGTTCCTCATGGATATCACATGCCCAGACAAATTAGATTGTTCATAACAGTCTGAGCTTAATAATATTTTCCCCATTAAAAGGGAAACCCTTGTGGTAACATATGCAGAGATGAACCTCTCCACAGTGATTTTATAGTATTTTTTCTCAATGAGGCTAATGGAACAGATTCATAAAGATGAATACTTTCAGTCTTGCAAGACATAGGCATTTGCAGTGATGCTGTGTTTAGAAGCTTGCTCAGGAACTTCAAACCATAAAATCATGTATCTTCTTTTTAAGAAGCTAATTACACCATTTTGGTAAAATTCAGGTTAAAATACAGCATCTAAATGAGGAGTTTTGATGAGGAGACCAGGAAGGGAGAGGGAGGAAACTAAAACAAGAAATCTTGAAATAAAATAGATGCAAGCCACTAAAAAAACATTATGAGAAATTCATATGGAATACCAAAAGCTCTAAGTTTGCCTCTCAACTAATGAACTTCTGTATACAATTACTCCTTGACTTCTGTTTGTAAGACATCAGCATGGTCTTGAAAACCTAAAGGAAAAATAATAACTGTTTTCTCCATTGAACAAGCAAATTATTCAGATTCTTTTTAATACCCATCACTCCAGCCTTGTTTATTTTTGCTGTGTTATTTGTGCAGACATGAAAGCCTTCCAAGCCTCACAGAAAGCTACAGCTCTCACTCACCAGTCACACC
Organism: Notiomystis cincta; assembly: GCA_013398075.1. NCBI lineage: Eukaryota > Metazoa > Chordata > Aves > Passeriformes > Notiomystidae > Notiomystis > Notiomystis cincta. Next base: position 139,284 of record VZRX01024076.1, on the reverse strand, counting down.
ACAGCTGAGTAATAGCCCAACACACCAATCTCTTCTTTCTTCACTCCAAATCACTATGATAAGAAAGGACCATCTTGAATTTCTTGCTGTTTCTCTTTTTTGTGCCATCCAACCTGGTCTCTGCCAGCAATCCAAGAGTGGAACAGACATCCCCTTAGCAGGAGAGCTGTAGTTTTTGACACTGAATAATCAGAGTGTAAATCTGACTGCTCTGAACCCACAGCCAAACAGAAAGTCTGGTTATGGTATTTTCTGTGTTATGTAAGAGAATCCAGGCATATCTCAAATGTATTTGCAGGTACCCTGAAACCTCGTGCCACCCAAGGTTTGTCTGTCATGGTGGTGTCAGTGGTCTCTTGTGCTTGGACTCCTCTGAATTTTGTCATGTCACTGTAGTGACAGAAAGTCATTCCAGCATGCTGAGCTATCCCTCCATGAGGTCAGGGCAAAAAGCCTTGGGGTTAAGCCACCCAGAGGAGGGAAAGAGCAAATCTGCTGATGAAGAAGTGACTAAACTGCCCCCTCTTACCCCAAATCACACCAACCTCTGGAGCCCTGCCAGCGACCCCTGTGCTAAACAGGACATATCTTGAAATCCTGAGCTCTGCCTTTCAATGGCAACGTTGCTGACTGGGATCATTTTAGGCTGAGCTTTAGGATATCTGGAGCAGAGAGAATATCTGCTGCCTTTGTTTAATTTTGTGGCATTTGGGGGTTTTGTGTTAAAGCTTTAACTTCATAGAGTTAAACATTTATAATTTAATGCATATTCAGTGTTTCATTAACATTTCTTAAAGAACACCTACTTTTTCTTACATAAATTAGTATGAAATTCATTAGCCTTTCCTAAAATGGTGAAAAAATCAGTGTTAAATTGCATAAAATAACAATTAAGTTACTACCTATCCACAGAATTACACTTGCCTAAAGAAAAGTGTGTTTACCACAGCAAACTCTAATTCCTTTTGAAAAAAAAAATAGCAAGAACAACAAAAGAAGTTGATGTAAATATTTTAATAGCAGCAGTATTGTTGGAGCTGCAACAGTCTAAAAACATAGGAGAGGAATCATTAGCAAGAAGATGCAATATTTTATATTAGACTGACTGACACAGCTGTAAAATGCTGGAAAATAATGGGCAAAGCTGAGAACAAAAAGAAAATCTGGAAATATGGTAATCAAACATAGATGTCCCTACACCTCATAAATGACATCTTGGGACGGAGCTCCACTGAGGCTTCCAGCACTGTGAGGTTTCTCCCCTGCTGGGGTTCAGACATTGCACAGAATACGTGAGAACAGGGACCTAACTAAATCCAGCTGTACCTGGGCATGCTTATCAGTTTAAAAGGAACATACTGATATGCCTGTTAGAGGAGGTTATACATCACCAGAGGCAGGACAATGAACTCCAGCAAACAGGCTAGGAGATGTCACTCAATGTGATTTGTTCTCTTGGAAATTTATTTATGACTGCTGCATTTAAAAGCACACTGAAGTGCTGGCCAAAGCAAGACTTAAATTTAAATTTGGATTAACCCTGACTAAAGTTTATCCTGAAGAGGATGAATTTGTATTTATATCCAAGGCTCAAGTAAACTGTTTTCTCTCTCATCCTATTACTGCACTTGAGCCATGTGGAAAAAAAATGAAGCTTACTAAGGAAGAAAAAAGATTTGCAATGATTTACAATCAGACAGTCCTGTTAACTTGTAGTGACATGTAGGTGCTTATCGCTGACATAAAATTTAAAACCTGAAGCTGAGATAAAGAACTTAATGGGCATATCCAACAGCTCAAGCACTTTGTACATTAAATCAAGATGGCATGCTACAAACAGTGGCCAAAACCAGGATTCACTGTGGAAGAAAAATGTGCTGAGGGATCACTAGTCCAGCAATTCTGTCTAACACTACAAAATGTCTATCTCTGAGCTCAACTGAGTCCTTCCTATGCATGACTCCAGCAGGACTCAGCTCCCAGGAGTTTTCCAGTCAGTTCTACATACACAAACCTGAACAATTATAGTACCAAATCAGATGAGTGTAAACATATAAAACCCTGACTTTCAGTCGATCACATATTCAAAATAATTTGTTCATTTCACTGTCTCTGCATATGCACAGACTCTAAAATCCCTACCCCATTTAACAAAATTACTGGGCACAGATTCACTGGTGCTACTACATTCCTGCCTTTAATTCTGGCAAAGATGACAGAAGAAACAAAAGAAGATACAAGAGTATTCTCCTTTCAAAGAGCCAAATGAAAGAAATGCCTCTGAATACCAGGATTAATTTAACCCTAATTGTTTGAAATGTTCTTCACAAGCATCACATTGTCCCCAAAGAAACAAAACTGGGAACTGGGATATTGCCCTTAAGCACTTTGTTTTTCAGCTTCCAAAACCAGAAGTTACTGAATGCAGTTGAATGTGTAACTGGTCACCCGGAAGACAATGGAAACATAAAACCAAGCTAGAAATGGGGAATTCAACTGGGGAATTCACCAACCACCCATTCCATACAAGAAAGGAGGTTTCAGAAAGGTTTTTTTGTTAAAATATAGACTGGATTTGGCCTCAGGGTAAAGAATTCTTTTAAAAACATATTCCTACATTCCCTGTTCAATCTGTGAAGACTGTGTTGAACAAGAGCAGTGCCCAGGAATTTACCATACCTCTAGGAATACCAGGTGCTAATAGGTATTAAGATCAAGGCAGCTTTTCAGACTACTTTGCACCATGAGCGCTGAGAAATGCTAGAATATTAAGTTTAATGATTTTTTTTCTTTATAGTTTTGGTTTTGTTTGGGCCTTTTTTTCCCCCAGTGAACAGACAGAATAGAAAAAAAAAGGTGCTAGAGATGGAAATAAAACATTCCCCTCTGTACAAAAATATTCAAGCAGCATATCTGACTGAAGCATTTACATTCACATTTTTTGTGTATTTTAGTGGCCACTCTGTGGAAGAAAAATTAGTTTTGTGCTTTGTCAGATCATCACAAGTTTTGAAGTTTTCCTCAAAAAGGAGTGTATCACAATAAGAAACTTTGTTCTTTTCTCTCCCTTGTCTTAACAAGTTTAGGTAAATCACAAATTTTCTTGTTTTATTATGGCCTCCTGTGTCAGGGGAGAGAAAAGAACAGAGGATAAACAAAAAAATCTCATTTTTGTATACACAGGTGTGTTTATGTTTCAGCTGTAATATACATTAATGTAGTTTCTGTAGAGCAACATATTAAGCATTAACAGAACTTTTCTAACAGTCTTTTCTGTCAAATAACTACAGCTGTAGCAACTTTAAGTTTTATTGTTCATGACTATGCAAAATATGACTGACCATCCTATAAATCTTCCTTTCTAAATTTCTGAGTTACAAAAGAAATGGTTTAGCTCTGTTGCCTTCCTCTTTCCTACTGAATATGTTGTAAAATGCTTAAAAATGAATTACTGTGTAAATTCACAAGCTGAAGCTTTTATGTAAATAGTCCACAAGCAATTTATAGTATTCTTGTTTGTGTAACATTCTAGCTTATTGGCATTTGTCCTATGAATATACTGTTTTGGAAATTAGGCACTGGGGTTATAAAACATTGTTTTCCCAATACACCATTTTCAGGAAAAAAAATAACAAAAATCAGCCTTGAAAGACTTGTCTGGTAAAATATTTTAAATTCAAAGATCAGGGTGAATATGTACTTTCATGAGGTAAGGAAGGAGTAGCACCTTATTAGAGTAATGACCTCTGCAATTGTTCACATGGCTTTGGGGCAGGAATGGATATTATTTATATCACAGAGGCCTTGGAAGTACTGACCAGCTCATTCTGACAGCAAGAATAGCCATGGCCTGTAAAAACAGATTCCAAGCTAGAAAAAAAATGAGTGCTATTGAAGGAACCCACCTCAGGGTGCTCTCTGTGAAAAGCAGAAAGTTTCTTCATTCATATAATAATTTTTTGTTTGTTTGTTTAATCCCTTTTGTTTGTTTAATCTTTCTTTCTTTTTATTTCCCCAAGTGTATTCTAGGCCCCAGGAAGATGAAAAATACCAGCAGACAGCCACATCTTCCCTCAGGAGAAGGGGGAGGTTGAAAGGGAAAAAGAGAAGCCCTTTTACTAACTCAAACCTGGACATAAGGTGATAAGAATGAAATGAGTCTATATAAAGAGAATAACAGGGGCTCACTTTTTGTTCTCTAAGGTTGAGATTTGGCCACAGACTCCAACTGGATTGACAAGAGGTAATGTTTTATCTTCCCAGCATACTAAAAACACATATATCAGACTTAAAAACACACAAATCAACTCCAGCAAACAAGACAAATAATGGATGAAAAAGCAGTAATTGAGGGAGAAAAGTAAAACAAAGACTGAACTAAACTTTACAGTAATTATAAAGGTCATTGCTATATATAAATAATTTTTCAGTTTCAAAGTCATATCAATCTCATTATTATTAATGCAAATTTTTTAAATATCAGTGATGTGGTATCTATAATTTCCATTTGTTGGTTGTTTATTCTCATGCACTGGACTTCTACTTTAAGTGCTCAGTATGTTCCTGATTCTGCAACAACAACAACAACAAAATAAACAGAGACACTTTCTCATTCATTGCTGATTCCCTCCCACCTCTGTGCTCCACTGGAGATGGAAGATGTCAGTTTGGATAAGGTACTTTCCCCTAGAGAATATAAATTCCATCAGGACACTGGGGAACCCTATAAAACAATTAAACCATTGAAACCTGTCATTCTCCAGATCCTTTCTAGTGCCATGGAACTCAAACAGCTTGAGCAGAGTCTGAGCAGTGCTGCAGGTCCTGTGCTGAACAGAGGCTTCTTAGCCCCCTATGCCTTCAGTGACACTCCCTCATCTGCACGGGGCTGGGGGGGAGCAGGACTTAATTAGGAGTCCAAAAGACACTGAGCCAGCATTCCAAAAGCATCCAGGCCCTAGGCTGCCTTAGATCACCTTTTCCCCCTCCAAATCTAAGTCTTATGTCTCGAATTTCCCAAATACTGACACTGCATTTTCCATACCCAATAGATAGCCTATTGTGGTCCCCTATTGCTCACCTTAAAATTCCCAAGGGAGAGCTGCTAGCAGGATGCTGTGTGAATGAAAGAGAATTCCATGGTCATGTAATGAAGGAGTCATTGCAGACAGGCAGAGGAGGGAGAGTGTGTTTTAGATCATTACTCCAGAACAGCAATTTGTGTTTCCTCACAGCTTTCATGCTACAGTTGAGAAAGAAAACCTTTATAACACCAGCAAACCACAAGTAAACAAGTAAGACTCAGAAGAAAATCAAGTAAACTCTTCACAGAATAACAACCAGCTTCTGAGCCCAATAGTGAGGGAAAAACATTTCCTCTTGTACACCACATCAGTTTCACTGGGATTAGCTCTGCACTTCAGCTAGGAATTTTCAGTTTTAAACCCAACCCAGCCTAGCCTGCTGCATCCATTTGCATTCAAAACAGATGGTACTTGGTGCTCTTAAACACCTCCTTGAACTTCTCCAGTTTCTATTGATCAACTGTTTTTTGCACCACTACTGGCTGGTGTTTCATACCCATCTGATATTTTGAGTGGTCAAACATTAACTCTATCTTCTGAGCAAACCAGAGCCATCAAAGTGTCCCCAGCAGCTGCAAATACTAAATTACCCTAGGAAGTCATTTAAAGTATCACCATCAGGCAGGCCCCTTTTTGCAGTCTACCATATCCATAAATTCTCATCCTTCCCTGAATCTCCTGGATTTCCTCTTGTCTGGGTTTTCTCCTACACTGTGACGATCACCTCCCACTGCTGTCAGTGTCACCCTGTCCCTGTAGTGTGGAGGAATTGGCTCTCAGCTCAGGAAAGAAATTATCTTATGGTCTGACCTTATTATCAAATCCTCCCCTTGAGCTAAGCCTGACCTACTGTGGCCTGACATTCTTGTGTCTGCTCTCACTCTCCTGGGTAAAACACCTTCTTCATCTCCTACTCTTTATAAATATCAAGAAACACAGAATGGTTTGGGTTGGAAGGGACCTTAAAGCCCATCTCATCCCACCCCCCTGCCATGGGCAGGGACACCTTCCACTAGGCCGGGTTCCTCAGGGCCCCATCCAGCCTGGCCCTGGACACTTCCAGGGATGGGGCAGCCACAGCTCCTCTGGCCATACCTTCAAATGTAAACTTGGAAGGACTGGCTTTAAAAACCCTTCCCCAGCAGGCTGGGGATTAGGCCCAGGAGGAAGGCAGGCAGACAGCAGCACGCCAGGCATGGCACAGCACAGCTTTCTGCTCCCTTGCTCTGATCAGCAGATGTGTTACAGACATCTGCTCAAAGGCTCCTGCCTGAAAAGAGAGCCACAGACTGGGTTTTTCTCTCTTTCAAAGTCAGCTGTTCTTGCTGAATCCAGACTTGGTGGCCTTCTGCTCTTTGTGAGTTTTCTGACTGATGTGATGAGGCAACGTGGTGCCTTCTCTGTTCACCTCTCAGAGCTTAACGTCTGAATAAGGAAGTTAAAGAAGTCTTCATTCTTCCCAGACATCAGACAAAATTATATCACCTCCAGCCCATGTATAAACAGATTTCTTAAATCTTTTCAGAAATTAATCAGCATCAGTAAACACTTAATTTCCTTCCTCTAGGAAAACCCTTTATCTCAGACTATGCTATTTGCAATAGGAAAGGCAGCCAAACATTTTCTCGGGTTTAGTTCTTGTACTATTTGTCTACCCAAACAGCATCTGGATGGTTTGCTCTCTCCCAGCCCAGGAATAGCAGCACTGGCAACCACCACAGCCCTCAGCAGCAGATTAGACACAGCCAGTGCTCCTGCCAGAGCAGCATATTGCTGCCTCTGTGGCCTGATTCCTGAGACAGCCTTCGAGGTGATGGCTTTGAGGGAAGTGTCTGATGTGCTTGGAAGCTCCTGCCCCAGAGATTTAAGTGCAGTGCCTCATTAGCACCTTTGTTTGCATGGATAAAGACACACCAACCTTGGTAGCTAAGATTAAAAACAAGCTTAACTTAAGTCAGGCACCAAGAAAGACTACAGAGTTATGCTCCCCTTCAAATATCCCCTTGTTCAAATCACAGAGGTAAAAATCCTTTTATTTTAACCTGTTATTAACAAGAAACAAAAGGAATTCTGGAAGAGAGGAAAGAAATTAGGAGAAAAAGTGCTGGAGTTCAAGAAAATTCCTAAAGTGAAGTAACATATAACATATTTACATATATATATATGTAAAGAAGAAATAATGATAATAATTTAACAATCTTAATAACAATAATAACAAGGCCTCATTCCTTACAAAAGCTTAAGTATCTCTTTTCTGAGGTCCTTCTGGCTCAGCTGCATCATCTCCATGGAGGTACGGCTTTCTGACACTTGCCCTTCATCACTCCTTCTCCCCCATGCTGATGGGCTGCAGGTGGCTCTGCACACTGCAACAGGAAGGTGTTGCAAGGGGAATTTCCCTGGGAAGAGCTCATTTTTAACCCTGCCCCTGCCAGATCTTTCTGTAAAAGAATTTGTCCCACCACTCCCTTAGAAACCATGTACACCTGGACAGCACTTAAAGGGGAGGCAGAAACTGCAGTCAAGTACCTTTCAGTGTTTGTGCTCTGCAGCACGGCCTCTGCTCAGCAGCAAGGCCACAAAAGGACTAAAATTACAAAAAAAAATGGCTTGTAACTGAAAGTTGGTGGGTTTAGATTAGAAATTAGGAAGCAACTCTTTACTCTGAGGTGCTGGAAAAGTTTGTTCAGAGAAGCTGTGGATGCCCCATCCCTGGGAGTGTTCAAGGCCAGGTTGGACAGGGCTTGGAACAACTTTGTCTACTCCCTTGGGACACTCAAGGATGGCAAGGTCCAGCTGGCTGGAGGTGTCTGCAGGATCCGTGTCTGTCCACCCCTGACTTCATGGGCTGGTTTTAGATTTGGCCATGCCACACACCATCACTCGAGTATATCTGACCAGGACTCAGAACCCTGTATTCATTAAGGTGCAAAGCTGTTTTCATCCTGTTACAATTCCTAGGTTTAGGCTGGCTCCCAGAGGGGTGAATAAAGCCAAGGTATTTTTAATTTAGAGAAATAAGGCAGCTGTGCCCGCTTTCCCTTTCCTCCATTAACTGAGGAGCTCCCATCCAGTTTATGAAACACCTAGACAAATTTACTCTTCTCCTTTCCTGATTTGGGGAATCACCTTTTTGGTAGCACCCAGCACTTCAAATCTGATTCCTCAGAGTCAGCAGTGATGCTACAATTGATGACAAACATTCAGGAGCCAGGTGAATCTGAACATCACCAGCCACCACAAACAATGCATCCCAATATTTTTTCCCACAATCCCACAAACTCAGCACCAAAATCTTATCTGACAGCACTGCTTTCACACTGAGCCACTGGAAAACAGAATAGACCAAAGCCCTTCCATTTGACATGAAATGAATTATACCAGCAGAGGATAGAGTGCAGCTCCACGAGGCAGGTGTCAGCCTGGAGGTTTCAGCAAGGCAATTCAATCCCTTAATCCAGTGATTATTTTTATAGTATTCAAAATTCACATGGAGAGGTATGCTGAAACAGCAGTTCCTGACTGGCCATAAGAGAAAATCAGTGGGTCTTATTAGGACTGGAGTGACTGGTCATGCTTGTGAGCATCATTTCAAGTATATTGGGAATTTAGGTCTAGAGCCTTTGCTAAATACAAACCCATGCAATTTACAGTCTCTGCAAATCAAATGAAATTTTCAAAATTCTGTTCAAGGTGGGTTGAAAATCCACAGTGATTTTTTTTTTTTTTTAATAAAAGAAGTGTTTGCTTTTACAGAACTGGGCTCTTGGCAATGCTATTTCTCTGCAGATTTGGCATGTGTTTGCAAATGTGTACAGCAAAGTCCCTGCCACTTGTTTGCACCTTTGCTGTGCTGTACAAGTGCTCCAGGGCAAGTGGAGGAGGAGGCTCACTCATTGCATGCTCATCAGTATTGCAGGGATGGGTCTGCTCAGGCTGGGGCACTTATTCCTAATATAAACCCTAATGCCTCTGTAATTGCAGAGAATGGGACCAAACTCTGGGAACTTTGGCTGGAGCTGATTCTTTATGGAGGTTCCTCCCACTCTCTTCCAAATCAGGAGAGTGCAGAGTGAGAGAAACATCTGAAATATAAGCATAGAAATTTCCATACTGATTCAGAGTAGTGATCCACTTTATCCTTTTTCTCAGATGAGAGTGCTCAAAAGGAGAATAAAAGTGGAAAAAAGGTTCCCAGGGAAAACACTGTGAGCCAATAGTTGGTTCATATCACAAAGCATGAAGATCTCTTATTCTTTTTCTCTTTTCATTCCCATAGTACTTTTTAATCCTGCACAATACAAATGGGAATTTAAATAAATTTCTCAATTCCTGTTAGATCCTTTATATCAAGTAATGACTTCTGAGAACGACACTCACACATTTCTTACAACCTGCCAATACACATAAGAGTGTGTTTGTGTGTGCATATTTTCTAAGGTTTTTAAAGTGCTGTCACTGTGTTCTGTAGGTTCTGCTAAGTGAGCCAAGAGAAACAGAAAGAGCAGCAACCAGCTATTTTAAGGACAGAATAGGAAAAAACACCATTGACATATAAATTTGCAAAACAAAGGGAAAGGATTTGTAGTTTAATGCTGCAATTTACAGAGCCATATACCTTGGTGGGAATATAAATATTAATACCATTCTTTCAGCAGTAAAGTATCTCTACCCACTTCCTCTGGTGACTGATCTCCTCCCACTGCACTGTTTTAACACTTGGGTACACTGGATGCAGCCAGAGCTACAGAAAACTACCTGCTTTTGCTTTTCACCTCTCAAATTCTGAAGAAGAAAAGTAGGAATTTAGGGCAACTCTTTCTCAACATCTCTAAGGGGCCACAATATCCAGATCTCTGTTTCTGAATAGATAACCCTTGCTGGAGAGAATTCCTGCCTGCTATTCCTGAGCAGTGGCTGAAGCCTGGCACATCAGCATATTATCAGTTTAAAAGTATTTTAAGGTCTACTTTTTCTTTGGGTTTTGGGAGATTGTTACTGGAAAACCCTTTGCCAGGTTAAATATTTGTGTTTGGCTTTGTGAGGCCAGAGACCAAATTTACTAATGTTTTATACTGATCCAACTCCCATAACCAAACAGAGATTAGATTGGGACACTCTTACAGAAATATCACAAAAATTTTTTGGTGTTCTATCTTCTTCTTTTTATCTTCAAAGATAATTTTTTTTCCCATACAAATGAAAGCTACCAAAAGAAAAAATAATAAAAAAATCCAACCAAAAACCCACTTGAATTTGCTATGCTTGAATAATTCCTATAGAATGAGCATCCATCAGAGAGCTCTGATGGGACTGGCAACAGTCACTGCTCTCCGCCCACTGGGAAGTTAATGCCAGATGAAAACTTCTCTTTATCCAAAACTCAGATGTTCAGTTAAATCATTACATATGTACTTTATATTACCTATTACACACAACACAAAATATTCGCCTGATTTTAATTAGATGGATATTATTTGACCGTCGGGGGAAGCCAGAATGAGAGGATGAAAAAAGAACAGGTAGCATTTATTGCTTAAATGCTTAAATCAGAGTGTGGCTGTGGCAGGGCTGAAGTGTCTGTCACAGTGCAAGTCTGAAAGTGTCCACCCTTAACATCTTCCAGCAGTTTTCACCTTAAATTTTCTCGCTGTAAAGAAGCAAAAGGTAAAAAAACTACCAAACTGCTCTTAAAATGGAGCTGGACATGCTCAAGAAAGATATATTGATGACTCAACCTTATGACAGCCCATCCCACAGCCTGAGGAGGTACAATATAGACATACAGATATATGTACATGTAGCATAAAACAGCCTGGCTTTGCCAAAATCAATGGACTTGCAGAAGTCACAGCAGTTAAAAATTTGCCACATACTTTTCCTAACTGCCAGGTGTTCACACCATCCAGCAGCAATGTTCTGTTTCTGCAATCAGGCACTGGTTATTGACATTTTATTAATATATTTTTACACTGTGAATTAATTACTTATTCAGTATCTTCCATGAAGGAAGCAACTTTCTCTTTGTTTGTACTGCCCCAGTGCCTTGTCTTCCAAATCAGGAGGACACAGCTAGGATGAATTTACTTAACAGTATGTAATTTTCAGTGGAATCTCAGCCCATTCTCGCCAAGATGTTGACAAGCACAGAGATTTTCCTCCAATGATTGCCAAATTTATCACATCCAACAATTGCAAAATTCTGATTTTCAGTTACCAGAAAAACATGTTCCCAGATCTACTAGTGTATTTCAGTGATTCCTCCTCAATTTGATGGAAGTTGTGCTTTCCTTTTCCTGTAACTGACAGGTTACAGTCACTTTTATTCTATTTAGACTTGAAGTGGTGACCTGAAATTAAGTGCTAAACAATAAAGGATTATTTTTGTTAGGCTGGAGATTCAGAGATAATTGTTTTACACTGATCTGTGCAAAGCCTTAATGGAAGATGAGCTTGGAAGGACGGGCATAAGCATGAGGAGCACTGGGCTGTTGACAGCTTTTGTCTCTTCTCTCCTCCTTTCTCACTCTTTTTCCACTTGCTTCAAAACTCCTTCTGCAGAAGATCAAAGCATCAGCAGCTGAACTGATGCTAATGGGTTGGGCCATGAGTTTTAAAAAACCCTCAAAACTTTACTTTGTTTGTTTATTTGTTTGGGTTTTCTTCCCCATCAGAAGAGTGCCCAGCTGAAAATGTATTTGACACTATTAGCATAAATCCCATCTGCTTTCCTAGAAAACCCACTTTAATATTTGTGAAATGGCCACCAAACACCTCATTACACAAAATCCTTGATCCTATTGCAAAGTAGGTACTCCAAAGCAGGAACTTTCCACAGGATTAAAGCAATATTGGAGACATAAGGAGTTCGTGTCCAAATACATCCATCACCCTCCATCCCCGGAGCCCCTCTGCCAGGAACAGCCAGACCAAACCCTAACTGATTTCCTGCTGTTTTTTAGTTGATTCCTTTTAGGTTATAAGGTCGTTAGGGGATGTTCCTTATGCCTGATTCTGATGGACAAAGGCAGGGCTGGAAAGAGAAGCGGGGCGGAGCAGGGAAGGCACTCGGGGTCGGGCACATTCGGGAACAACTGGATCGCACCCTCAGGGTGCCTGCGAGGGAGCTCATGCGGCTGGGGTCGGGGCAAGGCAGCTCCCAGGCTGCCCAAAATGTCACTGCCAACAAGCTCTCTCCGCTCCCAGCTGAGTCACAGGGGACTGTGGTGGCAGTACAGGGCAATACACCAAAATCGGTGCCTTTGGTCTCGAAATTGCTGCAGCACCCCGGAATTCCTCCCTCCAGGGCAGAGCACCTCGGCACTGCATCCTGATCCATTGCACATGCAGTGGGTAAAGCTTTGAGCGATTTGTCAAAGGTTTAGGGTTTACAGTTTTTTATAGAAATGGGTAAATGCTGGAAAGTTGGGAAATTCTTTCCAGTCTTATCTGAAGTATCATAAACTTCCTTAAAAGGTAAGTTTGGGACTACACTTTCATGATGGATTCCTGGAACTTTGAAGATCTTATTCTGCTTGGAAAGGTCCAACAGCTTTAGATCTTACTGAAACACAGCTTTTCTCACTGCATTTTGAAGTATTTTCAGTAAGTTCAAGTAAGTTCAAGTAATGCTGTCATACCAGGACCTAAATCACTGCAAATGGTCAAGAAGCAAACCCATGTTTGTTCAGACTGTATATAAATATAGGTAAATGTACAGTTATTTGGTTTTATAATCTTTGCCTATTTAACAAAGCAGATTTTCAAAATAAAAAAAATAACTTTTGGTATTCTGGTTTTGAAAACATTTATCACTTATTTCCTTCAAATTAGCTGTTTTCTTCTGATGACATTGAATGAGCAAAACAGCACAAATTTACCTGTAGTATCACTAAAGGTTTTTGAATGGCATTTGTAGCTCCACTACTGTAACTCTATTTTTACTTAATTTGTAAATCAGATTCTGCTCCTGGTTACCTCTGAGTATGTCTGAGATAGTGTAGAGACACTCAGAGGGGCAGATTTAAACCCCAGCAGAGCCCACACTGAAAATCTGGCTGCCAGCAGAGGGATTTTGGAGCTGCCATAGAGCACAGTGAGAGTGCCTGGCTTGCTGTGGCACACTATCAAGTTTCAGGTTGCATTTAGCTGAACAAGCAGCTCTTCTTGTGGGTAGAACACCTCTGAAAGCAGAGATTAATTCTGCTGATGGACTTTCCTCACCTCTGAAAAAGGCAGTATGTGCTTGATGCCCAACAGACCAGGGGAGTTTGGGGTGATGCAAAATGTGTCAGTGCTTCACTTCTCTTCTGTGAGCAGGGTACCCTGGTGCTGCTGAATGGTGCTGCCAGGTAGCCCAGCAAAGCACAGCATTTTCCAGGCTATTTTCGCAGGATGTCACACAACTGTGTGACACAAAAAAAAAGTTTTCAATCCATCTTGCATCTGATTCTGAGCTCAGGTATCTGAGTGTCAATCAGAAATAACTGCCGTGAAGCCAACGGAGTCCCACTAATTTAAAAATAATGAGAGCAGAGACTTGAGCTGGGTTCTCCCTCTGCCTTATTTTCTGCCAATTACTGCCTTCTGTTGGGGCATAATTTTCCTTATGAGGCTACAAGCCTGAGGTGGATTTCACACACCAGCACTGCTGGGTTTTGTCTCTGTCACTGAGAGTACAAGTGTGGCTCTGCAGCCACGGCCCCATCACTCCTGCCCACTGCACAAAGGTGCTCTCAGCCAGGGGACACCTGGAAATGGATGCTATCAGCTGGGGAGCATCTAGAAATGGATGCTATCAGCCAGGGGACACCTAGAAATGGATGCTATCAGCTGGGGAGCATCTAGAAATCAATAGCACCTCACATCATCCAGATAATTCAGCCCAAGAAGAAAACCTGCAAACACATTTTCCAAAGCACTGAGGCCTAGGTAGCTGGTAGATTGTTCCCCTCACTCAGGGCCAAGGTCAGTTTTGTCTCTCTGAAAAGGATTTTTTCACTTCTGTTTGCATTTCAAGACTATAGAAATGCAAGGCACTTTGGGATGATTTTAGCTTCATTATATCCCTCCCTTCTGAAAAATGCAGCCAAGGGTTCTGTGGCCTGGCATGATGCCAATGGATGCAACATGGGTTAATAAAAAAAAATTTAAAAAATAGCAGAGGAGAAAGTCACAAAAATAAGGGGAAATGGGAAAGAAAGGGATCATCTGAACAAACTCACTGCAGTTTGCTAGTTCCTCAAGAGACAAAAACAGCTTCAGCAAATACTGTTTTGGATGGTTCCATGCTATTTCCTCTCACCAGCATTTTGTGAAATGACTCTAGCAGAGTTTCACTGGTCAGACTGTCAATATATACAATGCTAATACAATAATAAACACCCAGAGTCACGACTCCAGAGCCAGGCTGTTGATAGAGGAAAGCTTTGAAAACACAATGGTTTACTGAGGGTAGTCCCCTTTCCCCTAGTCCCAGCAAGCTTATTTATTTTTTCAGGGTCTTCTTATCATAGAATATTAAAAACAACCCTTCCCCTCCAAATAAAAGAACCACCCAGCAACACAAAGAGGAGTGTTCTTGTAAAGACAATGTGAAGATAGCAAGAAAAATATTGCTATTTTTTGCTGCTTTAATGTCGAATGTTTGCTCCTACTTAATCCAGAATCAGTATATCTTTATTTCAATGAACTCATGCACCATGTAAATGCCAGCAGACTCTTCCAAGAGTGTTTATGGAAATAAGCCACTTTGACAATGCTCTGCTATGCTTCCTATTATTATGAAAACAAACTAAAGTAATTAGGTCTTGATAACTCCAGACTCTGGAATCACTGGATGCTAAGTTAGGTTTTTTGATTTTAAAGAAGAAGTTTAGCCAGGAAGGATATAACTGATAAGACGTGGAAGGGCCCTGCTTTATGTACAAAGCTGTGGATGCTCCATCCCTGGATGTGTCCAAGGCCAGGCTGGATGGGGCCCTGAGGAACCTGGTCTAGTGGAAAGTGTCCCTGCCCATGGCAGGGGGTTGGAAGGAGATGACCTTCCAGGTCCCTTCCAACCCAAACCATTCTGTGATTCTCTACAGGGTCCTTGGGGACAGAGCATAGAGCTCATGTGGGGCTGTGTTGAGAGGGTTAAATTTCGGTTTGGCTGTGCCTCCATCATCACTTTGGTAAGGGCTACATGCTCTCTGAAGTTTTCCTAGATTTACAGCTTCTGGCTATAGCTGATCATCCATATATAGAGCACATAAACTGCAAAAAGAAGTGTGATAGAAACACAGGGGAAAAGTCAGCCCAGGCCAGGAAAGACTGAACAACAAAATGTAGGTCAATTACCCCAGTCCTATGCAGACTGTGGAACCAGGCAATGGGCCAAAATTCTACACACATATCACTGCTTATATCCATGATTTGGAGGATAATTCTTTAATCTGAGGAGAAACCAGAAAGGTATCCCAAAAGGGCCCCACAGCCTGAGTTCTTCTAGGTGAGACTTGCTCTGGCAAAGGCTGCTACATCCTCCTGATACTAAGATGAGGCTCAAGCGAGGAAGATTTGGTAGTTTTCAAGTGTCAGGAACTAATGATTCTTTTTGGTAATGAAGTTTTCCGTGAGAATGTAGCACTTTTTAAGTAGGGAGAGGAGAGGAGGAGAGGAGAAACCACCGTTGGTGTCCTCAAAGAAAAAAAAGACATAGAGTGGCAAGTCTGCAGTGGGGAGGTCCTTAAAAGGGTCTTTCATGTGGTTCTGCATCAGGCAAACTCATTTACTGAGCTATTGCAGCATTTTTGGTTAGTGGATGACCAGATCATTATGGTGAAAACCAGTTTATATATATACATGTTTCTCTTTGTTCTTTATTCTTGACCCTAAATCCCATGGGCCCTGGGGAAAGCTAATTCAATACATTCATGAAGGTTACTGCAGTATTTTTGTGCAGAACTTGAAGAGGGGAAATTTTCAGAGCTTTAAGCTGCACCCTACTGCTTAACCCAATATCACTTCTTGCATGTTTTCACTTTGGCCTATGAACATTTGTGGGCTCTCTTATCCCCAGGAGATGTCTCAGCTCCTACATCCACCTATAAACACTTTCATGGCAGTGCATCTCTGTTTTCTGAGCCCAGGAGCCTGGGTATGTGATGGGGGTGAGAGCTGCAGCCGACTGTGAAGATACCCCCCCCAGCCCCTACAGCACACCTCAGAGAGACAGATCTTGGTAGAGCAGGGACTGGTTTGTAGAATAATCAGAATTTCCATTAAGGTAGAAGGCAACAGCATCTGGGTTTGTTTTTTTTAAAAAAAAAAACCAAAATACAAGTTCTCTGCCTGTTTTGCACGTGCACATTGTCTTCATGCACTCAAACCTGGAGCACAGCGTCGCACTGAGCCCTTTTTATTGCAGCTGCTTATGGAGGAATAGCATCAAATGAAAAGCAGACTCAAAGACACCCAGTAGCCCGTTCTACAAGGCTGAGAGTCCAAGAGAGACATTTGCTAAGCATGGAGTGTCTCTCAGCACAGGCCTGGTGGAAACACTAAAATCCGGATCAGCAACTGCCATAAACACATGTTCCTTAAAGCATCCCAAGACAAGCAGTGTGTTTGCTGTCACTCCCAGTGCTGGAGGTCCTTCCATAGACAGGATTTTTGGGATAGCAGACAACTCATAACTTCAGGAACATCGTGTGGTATCTTGTACCGAATGAGATCCCCATGGAGTCTGAGTGTGTGTGCACCTCCATGCCCATCAGCTTCAGTGCCTTAGCATGCAGCAGCCTCCCCTCTGCTTTACTTCTCTCCTTGTTCTTCTCTGATTCCAGCCAGCAGCAATGCCCTGCTGTGCTGTGGCTCTCCCACTAACACAATCTGCCCCTTCCCACCAACCTGGCACCCTTACACTGCTCTGAGATCAGATATGGCTCTGGGCAGTCCAGTTCTGGGCATGAGGAGCCCTGCTGGTTGTAGCTTCTAAGCTCCACTGAACAACCAGGGTGGTACAAGAAGCCAGGTTTGCTTCTCTTTCTGCCTGATTAGCTCCTGGGACACAGGGATGTGGTCATGTTAATCAGCTCCAAGTGGGCTGCAAACATAGAAGTTCTGCATTGGCTCCAAAGCATCACAGAGACTGTAGGCAGCTGGACTCAAACTGTCAGGAATAACCTAAAACACCTGACTGCTTCATGGACGTTAAAGTTCTAAACATTTGGGATCAGCAGAGTTTGGAAATGACCAGGTTTCGCAAGAAGGACAGAACATCCTCAAAACACAGCATGGCCCTATCAGATCCTCATCAGCAGGAGACCTCACAACTTGGCTTGTGCTTATTGTGTTGTTACTACCTTTATTATTACTGCTATTAATTGTATTATTATTCCCTTTATTATTATTATTCCCTTTAATTCTGCGGTGAGCCAGTAGGTTTGGAGTGCTAGTCTAACACTAGTTAGTTAGTGTTAGTTAGCTAGTGCTAGTCTAGCTGAAGAGCTGCAAGGGGATCCCTGAGCCCCAGGAGCCATTTCCTCGCTGTAAATGCCAGAAATCAGGAATAAAGAGGAAGGAATTTGTCCTACCGCAGCCGCTCCCAGGGCAGCAATCCTCAGTGATGTATGGAGTGGAAAATATGTCAGAGCAGTTTAGCAGCAACAAAAAAAAAACATCGTGATGAAGAGAAGGGCGGCTGAGTGACAAAAGAGTCATGAAACAAACATCCAGCCACAAATAATTTGTTGGTTTTATTTGTTCACATTCTCCTGCTGACACAGCATGTTTTCCCCTGCTGACTGTGCTTGCTGTATTGGCGCTGGGGCCTGGCAAGCTCAGAGGCTGCTTGCTCCAGAACAAAAGTGATCATCATCCATAGGCAGCTCCTATGTCTGTGTGGGAGATCGGGATAACCCAAGGAAAAGGGACCCCAGGATGAAGCAGAAAGCTGAAACAGAAAAGATCTGTGTGGCAGTTGACTGTTTTAGCAGCAAATCCAGCCTACAAGAGAGGAAAGCAAAAGGAAAGGCTGGAAGCTGCACCCTGGTGTCTTTCAGAGGTGGACAGGGATTCTCCTCAGTGTGGGTTCTGTCAGTATGGAAGGTCATCTGGAAGTCACGTGTGACCTTCCCCATCACTTCTTAATCCTCAATAAGCAGAGGGAAGAGCCCACTAGAACCAAAAGAAAGTAAAGCACAGTAGAGCAGTTAAGGCCATAAAGGGCCACTTAAAAGGAACCTTAAAAGGAACCTTTGTTCCACAGGACCCTGAAGAGTTTAGGAAAATGTAAAGGACCCCTTGAAAACATCAGGTTGCCTGCTGCTTTTTGTTTAGGAATCTCCATCCAGCCGTCACAGGAAAGATACACAGGCTCTTGGACATTTCCCTAACAATTCTCATTTTAGGTAATGTAAATAACATTTTTTACATTAACATCTTATTTATGTAGGATCCTCTGTCTCAGCAGATGTCCTACAGCTGTAGGTGTATAAAATACAAAGCAGGGCTGGGGGTGGCAGGGGAGCATTAATCTCTTCCTTGTACTCAGGCAGCTGAGGAGGCAATCCTGTGGTGCTGTGGAAGTGTTATCAGCTAAGATCACACAAGTTGGGTATCAGGCCACAGCTGACTAAAACAGTTTGTCTCATCCCCTGATGTCCTACATGTTATATTTTTAAGTCAGAGGTGTAGAAGAAGTGTGGTAATTTTTAGAGAAGCAATTCCTTTCATTAGGTAGAAGAGAGTAGGTAGAATAGAACACAGAATCACAGAATCCCAGAATGGTTTGGGTTGCAAGGAGCCTTAAAGACCTCCTAACTCCAACCTCCTTGCCATGGGCAGGGACACCTTCCACCATCCCAGAGTCCCATCCAACCCAGCCTTGGACACTCCCAGGGATGGGGCAGCCACAGCTGCTCTGGGCAACCTGTGCCAAGGCCTCAACACCCTCACAGGGAACAATTTTTTCTACTAATGCAGATTTTCCCTACTGCAACTACTTACAGATGTCTGTGGACCTGTGCTGCTGTTCTTAACTAACCACTTTTCAGCTGCTATAAACCAGCCAAGTGCCCTTGCTTTCAGCAAAAAGAGGCCAGTTTTGCACTGGGACTAAAAACTCTTCAGAGCAAAAAACACCATGAAGGGGTTAGACCCAGGAATACACACTGTTTAATCCTATTAAAACCATTTATCAAAGGCAGATTTTAGCTTCACAGCCTATTGCTTGTTGTTCAGGAACCCCAAAATATTGCCCATTGCTTTTCTTTTCCAGGCACTATAAAGTCTGCAGCGTTTTTTTTTTCACCAAGTGGCAGTGTCTCCTGCCAAAGGGCAGGGAAGTGCTGATCAGACAAATTGGAAAAGGTTCCCTTAGTTGTAATGCCACAGCTTTTCTCTTGTCACTGACATTTTCCAGATTAAAAATTCTCAGTGCTCTACAAGATTCATTTATAAGTGTAAAAAAAAAAAGTTTCAAAACTAGCTACAGAGAAACCCTATTAAAAATCCAGGACATGGTGTACTGCACAAGCAGAGCAGTTAGATATGTACATGCCTGGCTATTTCATGGATGGAAAAAGAAAAACTGACCCAATTACAGACCAGTCATACTCCACTTCTCTCTTCAGAGTACTGAATGTCACTTAAACCAAAGCAAACAGCCAAGCTCATTTCCTGTGACAAACATCCAGGGACATCTTAAAGTCAAAACAGAAGCAACCAAAATCAGAAGGCAGAGGAAACTTTGACAAAGCTTCAGAACCTCGTCAGATGCAATTATTCAGTGAGTGCACTCAAATCAATGAGAAAGAAGGGCCCCCTTTACCACAGAAAGCATTGAGAAGTTTCAGGGGGATGCTATTTGCAGCATTAGCTTCATAAAAAGCTGCCCTTGGTTTTAATGCTAAGAACAGGTGAATAAAACCAGCACTGAGAAAACCAAATGGGGTACAGAACAAGAAACAACAACAGAATTTCTGGTAACAGTGGGAAAAGAGTCAGAGTTTACAGAATTTAATATAATATCCCTCATAAATAACTCCCACCTCACTGCAGTGAAAATCTTCAATCACAAAAGTCAGTTCTGTCAAAGTAACAACATTTCTTACCTCTTCCACACGACTTGAGCTGCAGACTACTTTGGGGAAAAAAAAGGATCAACCCCCTAAACATAACAGGATTAGAAAAGCTCCAAGTGACACCCATACATAGTGCATGGTTTGCCACAGCTGGGAAGTAATTTCCTAATCAAACTAAGGCTACAAGTTTTGAGGATCACTGGCACTTACCAGGAATGACCTCCCTCAGGAGCAGTAGAGAGCAATTGTCATCCTCAGGGACCCATTTGTTCCATCAGGATCTCTTTTCTACTTGTTGTGCTTTGAGTGATTGAGTGGTGCTGTAAGTGCAGCCAGGGCACTGGAGATTCTGTGGGTAATTTTAATAGAAGTGTATTTGACATGGATAAAATAATCTGGTTATTTGGCTTTTCTGGGACATTTCTGAGAAGTCAGAGTTTTGTGCAATTCCATAAAACAATTGCTGAAATGTTGGGGTGCTCCAGTAGATTAGATACACTAATTTTTGGTTTTTAAAGGATTGCATTCTTACATGTTGTTACCTTTGAGTGCTTTCAGCTGTGATTAGATCTCAAAAAAGTCCCCTAATTCAAATGTTGACCCTAATTCAAAACCAGAACAGGAGTCAGATGAAACCAGACAGTGCTGATATTGTGGAAGCCAAGTTGGATGGGGCTAGGAGCATCCTGCTCTAGTGGAACGTGTCCCTGCCCCCGGCAGGGGGGTTGGAACCGGGTGATTTTTAAGGTCTCTCCTACACTAAAACCTGTCCTTTTTCCTGGCGACAGTAATGGGCTCAGACTGAAATAACAATCAATTTCCCCTCACAAAAGCATTTTCTGCCTTGTAAACGAGTATTTAGGCAGGAATTCACAGGCAGTGAGGAACGTTGTCCTGGCAATATCAAAAGCAATGGCTGCCTTGGGACATCAGCCTGGTCCAAGCATTCTGAGGCTGAGGGTGGGTTTTCTTTATCAGAACTCACTGCTCTTTCTCAAACCCAGCAGACGGCCACTGGCAGGAGTTCAGAATAACATGTAATGTTGATTATGGCCTCTCCTGCAAAGCAGGGAGGTGTCACTACCACAGAAAAGGCATTCCCTGCAACATGGGGCTACACAGCTCTACAAAGTCCAGCCTGTTCTGATTACTGTGATAAATTCTACAGGTGTAAAAAAAGTAATAATTATTCATTTTCCTTTTTAATATGCTTAACATCAGTTGTTTTAAGAGAGACAAACCATTCCAGCTCTCACTTAGCTTTCTATGAACTACAAGGAATTCTTGTAAAATGATGCTGTCACATAGTTTCTTTGCCAAGGTTTAACAAATTGTTTTAATAAAGACTTGCATTATTGAACTAGAGTTGTATTTTAAAGGAAATTACAATGCTTATTTGTAAGGATTCTAGATGATTGCACCAAAATATGCTTTTTGAATGATTCATCAATAACAATATCTCATCCCCTATGTTCTTCTATATTAATGTTTGTTTTCTATTTTAATGTTTATTTCTTATTCCCTAATTTGCTGTTCTAGCTAATTGCACAAGATATGCAAGGAGAAACACTAATTACTATATCAGACTCTGGCTCTTAAAAGGCTCAGGGGAAATAAACCAACAAATGGGAAGACAGGGACTTGTTTATTTTCCCTGCTCCTTGTCTGACGGGCTGCACGAAGAGCCAAAGTGCTTTAAGGGAACGCACAGAATCACAGGAACAGTGGCTGGGGCTCTTATGACTGGGGGCAGGCAGGTTGCTAATCTGTTTTCCAAACCCAGAGTCCTGACAGGGAATTTGCAGGGTATTAATTGCCCTGTGGAATGAATGTCCACGGATGTGTGTTGCTAGGCATATGTGTCACAGAATCATTTAGGCTGGGAAAGACTTCCAAGAGCATCGAGTCCAACCATTAACCCAGCACTGCCAAGTCCACCACTAAACCACCTCCCCAAGTGACACATCCTTTTTAGAACATTTCCAGGGATGATGATCCCACCACTTCCCTCGAAAGCCTGTTCCAATGTCTGCTCCACTTTCATCTCCTGACTGACGACACAACGTGTGAGTTATCTGAGATATCACACGTCATCTTTGGGGCTCACTCTAGAAAGGCTAAAATGTTTTTAATCCCTTTGCTGTTGGTTTGCCCTGACTGACACAAATTTTCTGATGTGGTGGTTTTGTCCTTATTTTCTTCCAGCTGATACTGTTTGGTGACTCCCTGAAAATGCTCCCTCTGAGAGGATGTAAATTAAAGTTAAATGAATGTCGTTTAGCATTCCTCTTTCCCAGGGTGTTAGGAGGAGCCATTTCTACTCATTCTCTGTCTCTTGCCAGGTGTGCTTGCCAGCTGTAAGGGAGGAAGGAAAGCAACACCTTGCTGCACCCTCATTTTGCCCCACACTGGAAGCAGAGGAGTGAGAAGATGTGGAAGACTGGGATCAAGTCAAGCTCCAAGCAGGAACTGTGTGATCCCTATCAATGCCAATGGAATGCTGCCACTTGACTGGCTCAAGGCATTCGTGCAGGCCTTCAGCCCCTTGGGTGTTGTCAGTGGAAAAAGGGCTTGGTGGAGGCTTTTGAAAATTGCAGAAAATTGCTCAGAATTTCTGAAAATACTTCCTTGGAATGACAGATGGAGTGTCTTTTTCTTCCCCACCAATAATGGCAATTTAGAGGAAAAGATCCTGGTGATTCATGTGGGAATTACTATTTTTTTTTTTTTTTTTTTTTTTTTTTTTTTTTTTTTTTTTTTTTGTATGTGCTCATAAATGAAAGACATGTGGCTGTAAAAATGAAGATCAAGTCTCTTGATGATTTACTTTGTGAAGGCCAGAGATAAAGGTGCTTTTAAACTCAAAATGCAACTTAGAAAGACTCTATTCACTGTTGATCATCTCAGTGCAGGATGATGCAACCTGAAAGCCACTGAGAAAAGGCTGTAAAAATTACTAAGAATCCAACCATATTTTTTTGCTAGAAAAAGCTCTTGTGAGATGGCTGAATGGAAGGTGAAGTTCATAAAAAATATAGGAAAGGCCAGCTGAGTGTAAATATCTACATTTAAAAAAAAGAGAGGTTGTGATGCTGACTGACAATCTAACACACATGGCTGTCAGTCATTCTCATTAAATGCTATTTATAGAAAACCAAAGTGAGCATACTGCGATGAACAAAGCACTGATATCACAGAGCAGAGGGAAAGATGGTGGATTTACTATATAGATGGTCATGGGAAAGGATAAAATGGTGAACAGCAAAACCCTAGGATGGTAAAGCAGAGATATCAACCTTTTCACTCTCTCCTCCCAGTCCTACTTCATAGAAAAGCAACTTTTTCTCTTAATCTTTTTCTCCTCATTGTCCTTCCCAATTTCAAAGGATCCATAATTGTCTCTTACAGAATTCAGTTAAGAAAATACCATTTACACATCCTAACACTGAAGAAAAATATTATTACCTGAATTTTGTGCTTCAGAAACACAGTCTACAACAAAACCATAGAGTATTCTGAAAGATCTTCCACCACATCCAATTTACCTTATGAACATTGGCAGCTCAAGTCCTTTGGCTGGCTCCATCTCCTGCTTTTGAAGACATCAGTGAGATCTCACACCCCATTCCAGCTCCAAGCCTTCTCATTCCCAGACTGGAGTAATGTGGCTCCAGCTGGATTTTGCACTGCTAACCGATATTCCCTGACACAGGTTGTGGTCTGCAGCATAGATTCATTCTTCAGCACATTCAGCACAGACTCATTCTTGCTGGGGCATTATTCACCAAAATGGGGGACTTTATGTTACTTTTCAATGTAACATGCTTTACTATTAATTTTATGGTTTCAAAGCTACAAAACTGATGAAAAATACTGAATCAGATTAATCTAGATTTCACCCCTTTTATTCCTCTACCACAAATCGCAGTATTCTTATGTTTTCCCTTTCATAGGTAAGCAAGAGAATGCCAAGTAAATCTGCCAGAGAATGCCAAGTAAATCTCCATTTCCCTGTCCATTGCGATCTCATTAGTAACATCATCAGGAGAAAACATCTCCACCTGAGATGGCAAAGACCACTCAGCAGAAAGACAGGTCAGAGACAAATTGCTGACATGGGATGTGTTTGGAGGCTCCTGTGCACCACAGCAAGCGGTGCAGACTGTTTTTCTTTCCACATATTTATGATTTATAATACGTCCCAGATCTTGAAACAGGACCATGCAGTTCTGATGATGAAGCGGGGGAATTATGCAGCTCACTCCCTCACAACTGGTAATGTCAGATGATTGCTCTACATGATTCACTTGGAACCCTCTGCTGATCCTCATCATGAAAGAATTATTAAAAAAAAAAGGGCAGAAATGGATCGTATGCTTAAGTGTCAAAAACATCTCTATGCTATTCAGAAACAGGGAAACAAGGAAACCAGTAAAATATACATGTCTACCATAAACTGTCAAAATTCAGAGGAAGGCACTACCACTCAATAAACTGTAAACTGTGCTAAAATTATGACATACATTTTGTCTAAGTCCACAATGCATGTTATTATCCTTTAGAAAAAATTTTTGATAATTTCAGAATGCTTAACTGGCATAACACAGCCTTCAATATGTTTGGTGTTACATTTAAAAGCTTTCATTTGTTAAAGTTTTCATGTGTTATTAAAATCACTGCTTGGATGTGGTACAGTTTATATTAAAGGATAATATTCAAACTAAACATACAGCTTTTTAACAGATGTTTAATTACAGCAGCTCCTCAAACTCTGAAATCACTTGTGGATCTCGTGTTATTTCAGATGAAACTACTTACATACCAATATGGGCTACTTTGGCCCATTATCTTTTCACTTTTGTGGGGCATGATGAAGTTGGGAGCACTTTTAGCCAAAAAGAGCTGGTTCCTAATTGCCCCTTTTGAGACAAAATAAACCCTAAACCAAACAAGTAACACATTAACTCCCCTGCCCTTGAATTGTCCTTTTTCTAAGTTCTTAACACTCACCACTGACTCAAACCTCAGAACTCACCTCTTGCCTGCAGCCTTAACTTTTTAACTCTCTGCATTCTCCAAGAAGTTGTCCAAGTCTGATTTATCCCTTTGTAAGTATAAAAGAATGCAGTTATTTATTGTTCAACTGCTGCTTTATGACAGAAAGCTCTTGTTCTCACACTCCTCACTGTCTATGTACTGGAAAGCTCCAGCTTGGAGCAGAGGTGGAAATCATGGTTAACAAATGTGAAACCAGTTGCTGCTAATAAAACTCTATGGACTAAAAGACAGTTCTTACTATTTTATTCAAAATATGAAAGTAGATTTGGTACTTTTTGACATTATCTTAGGCTCAACAGTCTCATGATACTCTTTCTCCATCTTCCTGAGATAGGTACTTGCTTCTTAAAGCTTGTTTTCTAGTTTTCTAGTTTCTAGCTTAAAACCCTTATAACTTAAACCCCAAAAGTGAAGATCAAGGAGTGCAAATTAGAGAGAAAAGACAAAAAGTTTCCAATAACACACACTAAAGATTTTAAATAAATATTTTAATTCTATTATTGGCATTTACAGGTAGAAAGCATACAGTATGTTACAATTTTATCAAAATGTGAAAAATATGGATGTTACATAAGTAACAAATGTAAAAAAAGTATTTTTCTTACCTTCCCTGAAAGTAAGAAAACTATTCAGCATAGGAAAATATTGATATAAAAACACAGCTTAGGTAAAAAAAAAAAAAAAAGAAGTTTTTACACAGTACAATAGGTTCATCAGATCTGTATGAAGATGCAAGGACTTTGTGAGGTTCTATTTCACCTACAACTTTAGGGGACTGGGGGCAACTGGTAAGCTACGTTAATGAATCTAGAAGTAGTTTTCCCTCATATCCGCTCCGAAATGCTAGAGTGCAGTAATTTTCTATACAATAAATAATTCTTCAAAGTTTCCATCACTGAAAATCATAGAATGCAGAAAATGCCACTCCAAGGTCACAGAGGCTAGGCAGTGCTTTAATAATAATTATGATTATACTTATTATAGTGCTTTATAACGTCGAAGCACTTCAGAGGAGTTAAATAATTGGCCCTCACAACACCCCAATGAGGCAGGGAACTGAGTGTTTTTCCTACCTCTCCATAGATGGTACAAGTGGGAAAATGGAGACAGGGGAGAAGCACAGGTTGCAGCAGCAGCACAGCCAAGCTGTGAGGCCAAGAGATGCAGAAATGGACAAGTTTGTCCCTCGCTCCTTTGCTGTGAGCCAGGATGCTGGGCTGGGCTGACAAATGACCATCAGGAATCACGGGGAGGGGGGGCTGGGAAGGGACCAGGATTAAGTAAGCATCCCCAAAAACATTTCATAGAGATTCAGAAGCTCTCACACAACTTTGTCCAAAAAACCCGAATCAAACAAACAAACAAACAAACAAACAAAAAAAAAAAGAGAGAGAG